>JAUBNY010000337.1:55026-80058 GCA_032275445.1 Crypturellus soui
CCCCCCCCCCCCCCCCCCCCCCCCCCCCCCCCCCCCCCCCCCCGCAGCGTCCATGCATCCAGTGCCCCCTGGAAATGCCCCACTCTTTTGTATGCTTTCTCAGCAAAATATGTTGTCCCTGGTTTATATGAGAGATCCCAGCAGCTGTTCAACCAAACCCATTTCATTGACATTTGCCAGTGCCTTCATTCACTTCCATGAATGTTTGTGCTGGTAATGGATTACATATTAATATATCTTCCCAGGAGGCCTGACCCTGGCCCTTGACCATTTCCTAAGCTGTTTGTAGGCTTGGGAGCCATCCAGTTGAGTAGGTGAAACAAAGCAATGAGATCTAGCTGAGTCAGTGCCAAGCAGTGCAATCCAAACAGCAAAGTCAGCAGAGAGGAGATAGCCCTGAGCCCAAAGCTGGGATTCTGGGTAATACACTTGTCAGTGAGGAGCTACCAAGAATTTGGAATGATCCCTGAAATTTTCATGTCTTGCATTTTTCCCAATTGCAAAGCAAATTTCTACTTTTTGGATGGAGCGCTGGATGCCCTTCTCTGCGGTAACAGCAGTGATGCCGGGTAAGTGGAGCTGGTGCTGGCAGTCGAGTTTTCTCCCTCTGGGAGGGGGAAGATGGTGGGTGCAGCAGCCTGCAGGACCACTTGTACTTAGCAAAGCACAGGGCTGGGAATGGATGGTGGGAGCCCCAGGGTGGTGGGCTCTGGGCGTGAATGGCCAGGGCACCCCAGCTATATCAGCCCAGGGGATTCTGCTTAAACAAGAGACCATTTTAGAGGGGTTAACCATTTTCCTGGGGTTACTCCTGGGACTGCTGCGGTGAGACTAAAATGTGGACTCAAGCCTGCTGCCCCTGTGGCTCTTTTGGCAGGAAGTGCCCTGAAGGATACCAGTGCATTAAAACAGGGAGGAACCCAAACTACGGCTACACCAGCTACGACACCTTCAGCTGGGCTTTCCTCTCTCTCTTCCGCCTGATGACGCAGGACTACTGGGAGAACCTCTTCCAGCTGGTAGGCATGCTCCTTCCTGGAGCCAAGGATCCACGGGGCAGGTTTTCCTGGCAGAATGCCACAGGCGATAGAATGAGCAAGTAAGAGATGATCAGCCTCCTTTTTGGCCACCATTGGAGGCAGAATAAAGGTCTCAAGAGACCAGGAGTCTCAACCAGTGAGGTCCGTGTGTCTTGTGCTGCTTCAGAGCAGAGGCAAGATCTTCAGCCACGCTTGCCAGGGTCTGGCATGGCTGCTATGTCCTAGCACTCATGGGAGACAAGAGCAAAATGTTGCATTTCTGCTGTGAATAAGTAGTTGCCTAACACAAAGTGAGACCTTTCATTGCAAGAGTCACTGAGGTGGGTTGCACTGAGAGAGGAAACAGGCCACGTGACATGATATCCACCACCTCCTTTCCACAGACACTGCGTGCAGCTGGGAAAACATACATGATCTTCTTCGTGGTGGTTATATTTCTTGGTTCCTTCTACCTCATCAACCTCATTCTCGCGGTGGTGGCTATGGCCTATGCAGAGCAAAATGATGCTACAATGCTGGAAGCACAGCAGAAAGAGGAAGAGTTTCAGCAGCTCATGGAACAGCTGAAAAAGCATCAGGAGGAGCAAGAGAAACAGGTTGGTGGTATGGACGGAGAGTGCAGTGAAGCCTGTAGCTTAGGAATAGGTGGGGAGAAGAGGAGACAGTGACAAGTGTGGTGTCACTTCTATTTCTGTAAAACCCAAGAATAACCCCTGCTAACTCCATAATAAGAAAATATAAGAATGGGATGGGTAACTATATTTTGAGTCACCAGATGACCATTAAAGGTGGAAAAAAAATAATTTCCCCAATTCCTCTTCAAAGACCAGCACAGGGAGCACCAAGAGGTGATAGATGGCTATAGTTTGGGTAAGTATTACTCAAGCAAATGGAAAGAAGAGGTAAGCAGCAACACATAAAAATCCATAGAAGTAATTATACATCTTTGTGCAGCATATCAAGGGCAAGGAGCCTGATAGAGAGCCTGCACAGGCAGATCACAACTGGGGTGAAAACAAGCTTTTAAAGGAGTTAGGGTAGTTATAGCAAAGCTAAAAGAATTAACAAACTATTTGTCTCTGGCCACCACTGGAGACAGAATTAAGGGCTCAAGAGACCTGGAGAGATCCCTGCATCCTGATGTTCTTTCAGAGCAGAGCCACGACTCTTGGCTCTGCTTGCCAAGGTCTGACTGCACTGCTCTCTCCCAGCACCTACGCTAATGCCCGTGTCTGGTCCTGTGGACAGGTTGCAGTGATATTTTGCACAGTTGGCATCAGACTGAGTCGTCTCTGAACTGCCTGATTTTTATCCATTTGCTCCATTGCAGTCCTGGGGTATTATCTTAGGCTCTTTTCAGTCCTTAGGATTCTCTTCTTGGCAAAATAAACTTATAAAAATGTGGTAAAAGTTCCTCTAATGTCTGAGGATGCTGCCTGGCCACTTTTAATATGCTCTAATCATCATTTTGGCCTATGTAAGCAGCATGCCCAGAAGACATTCCCGAAAAACTAACTGTTAGTCTGGGCAAAAGACCAGCTTCCTCACTTAGAGATGCAAAATAGTCTTTTACTCTCCCTGCAGCGTCTATCTCTCCTTGCTTATCTGTACCCAGCCACAACATCCTCCAAGGAAGTGGCTTTTGTTCTTATCTGGTCATTGTGTCTGTAGAATGGCTCTGAGCAGGTCCTGCCTGAGGGGTGGAGACTCCAGGCCTGGGCATCCATCTGGTACCATTTGTTTCCTCAACAAATTAGCCAGTGAGTTGTCCAGAGGTTTTATTAAGGCGGGGAATCTCTTTTGTTATCACTAGCAGGCATGGAGAAGACCCAGAGAGGATAGGGCTGAGGGCCTGGGCAAAGCAACTACAAGAAATAGACACACAAATCTACTTAATATCCAGTCTACAAATAATAGGAGCATGGAAATCCTGTTGTATCTGATCCATCTGTGATCCTGGCTCTAGGAGTGGGCTGAACGCTTTCCCAGAGAGGTTCCTGCTCTACTGCAGCACCATGGGCGCTTGGTAATGAGCATTCACAAAGCCAGTTGTGATTGAAGTCAGGGTTATACTTTTCAAATCAAAGTATCACTTTTTGTAAGTTAAAATACTTCCAACATTACAAGGCTTGATTCAGTCCCTCTTTAGCCTGGTCACACATGACTGCTGCAGGAAGGTCTCACGTGCTGCAGACATCTGGGTGACGGGAATGTGTTTTTGGCCCAGCTGCAGGACAGGCGGTCCAGTGGCAGCTCCCTGCCCAGCAGCACAACGGTGAAGAAAAGCAACTCAGACCAAGGCCTGAGTAGCGACCAGGACAAGACCAAAGACTGCAATGGGCAAGTGGTCCCCAAGGTCGTGCTGGAGCGGTCTGCTACAGTGATCGACGTATGTGCTTGGCTCCGTGTCATTGCCTCCTCTTGAGCGTGCCCATCCCCATATACCCCAGCAGAGGGACCAAGGGAGACCCAGAATGCCACAACCCATCCCTGTCCCGCAATGGTTAGCGGTTGCAGACCACTTGTGGCTCCCACATTACACCCCATATCTCTGAACCATGTCTCTCTCCCTTTTATATTTTTTCCTCTGTTGTATCTTTAAGCACATTAATGTCCAGAACTCTGTGTTCATCCACTGTGGCCTCATCTCCTTCTAGTTCAATCCCACCAATGAGGCAGAGAAATTGGACCGCAACCACCTCACTGTGGGCAGCCAAGATGGGTCAGGCCTTAAGAAAAGAGTGGGAAGCGCAGTCAGCGTCCTCTCCAATGCTGTGGAAGGTATGTTTTCTCTCAAACCAGCTGAGAGCCATTTCGAGCTGGGCTCGAGGTGCTCAGCACATGCCAGTGATGCAGGTTGCTGCAAGTCTCCTGCCCGGTGCTAGGGGTTGGCCATAGGGTGTCCATGCAGGAACTGTGTTCTGATGTGAGCAGGACTGGGGTCTGTCTTCTCCAGTTGATCTGACTTCCCTGATCTGTGGTTGGAGGGTCAAGTCCATAGGGTCATTGCTGGGTTCTCCATTCAGCCCCCATAAAAGATTCATAAAAGTTCCTGATCTGCAGCAGAATCTCAGGAGAGTTCCTTTCTGACGGATTCAGGTGGTCTTCCCACATTGTGAGGACAGATATTGATGTCATTTTTCCTTCCTGTCCTCAGAGCTAGAGGAAGCTCACCAGAAGTGCCCATCTTGGTGGTACAAATTTGCCCACATGTTCCTGGTCTGGAACTGCTGCCCTTTGTGGCTGAAGCTGAAAGGGTTTGTCAAGATGGTGGTGATGGACCCCTTCGTGGACCTGGGTATCACTATCTGCATCGTGCTCAATACACTCTTCATGGCCATGGAGCACTACCCCATGACAGAGGAGTTTGAGAACGTGCTCTCCGTGGGGAACCTGGTAGGCAGCTACATGTGTCGTGTCCTTCCAAATTCGCAGCCAAGCAATCCATGTGAGGGACAGATCCCTTGATATGCCCATGTGACATCTAAGCAGCACTCATGCATGCCTGGAAAGCTCCTTCCTAGTTACTGAGAAAGAGCTTGGGGTTTGGTCACAGCATCCTACTAACAAGACGGGCTTCAGGATGCGGCTGAGATCAAGAGAACAGCAAAGGTGCTGTGGGTGATGGGATCAATCACCCATTCCTCCCTTTCTACTGCAGCTTCTGAGCAGATGCCCATCTCGCCTGGTGTGCCCCAGTATTGCCAATGCATGGCATGGCTTTGCAGAGCTTTCCTGAACAAGCCTGGGGTCAGACCTATGCTGGTGCCAGCCCTGCCTGGTGGCATGGTGTCCTTGCAATGCTGGCAGTGTCCTTGCAATGTTGGATGGCCACGTTCAGAGCAGGGGATAATTCTTGGTAACCTCCAGCATTCAGAAGCTGGAAACCTCCAGCAGCATCAAAAATAATAATAATAATCAGGGCTTTTTCCATTCCTGTGTGAAATCACTGCAAATTTGTACTGATCTGATTCCATGGGCATTTTTAGCAGCTTGCTCTGGCTGCTCCTCTTTGGTTCTCATGGTACGTGGCTCTGAGCTGGGTGCAGTCCGGGACAAGTCCATGAGGTCCCAAAGAGCAGCCTGGAGGCTGGGGTAATGAAGGGACAGGAGAGCTCTATCGGAAGCTGAGTTTGCTGCCTCCTCTCCTCCCACCTTTCCTGGCCTTCTGCCTGCTTCCAGCACCTGCCGAGATCTCTCTGTACACAGGCACTTGAGTGACACATGCTGGGGCCCGAGCCATGGGCCAGCAGGATGACGCTCAGCACATAGTTGATTTGTATCTCATTTCATTCAGGAAATACAAGGGGATTAATCAACTATTGCTCAAAGAACAGTCGTGCTGCAAAATTGGCTCTGATGTTTCCTCTGGGCTGGTGGCATTTTCTGACTGTGTCTAAACTTCAGAGTCCAGCACAGTGGAGGCAGGGGGATGGGGGAATAGACTGTTGTGAAGGGCTAGATTGGGGCAGGAGCAAGGGCATCTCTCCTGGAGCCCTGCCATTGTCTCTCTGCACTCATCTACCTGTGTACAAGGTCTCAGTAGCCCAGTCCAGCTCACAAAATCAGTGAAGAGAGCAGGGATAGAGGGTCTGATCAGGTGGCAGGAGCAACCAAAAGGATGCCCATGGGGCTGGCATGCAAAGAGCCATTGTCCTGAAGCATTTCTTCAGCCTTTCCTCTCTGCAGAGCAGAGGCAGGGACCTACATGTCCCAGTGCAATCTGTCCCCTGTGCAAAACTTGCAGTCAGGCCCTGTCTAGAGATGCAATTGCACTGAGGATGCTAATTGTCACTTAGCCGATTCCCCTCTGGAGTAATGTGATAATGCACAGGGTCATTATAGTCCCAGGAAAATAGTAATGTGGAGAAGCAGGATCAGCTTTCGCAGCACAGGGTTCAGGGCAGTGCCAGTGGGCATGGGCAGCCCAGTAGCTGCCCAGTTCCCAGTGCTGGGAATCCCCTGTGATTCAGCAGTCAGTCAGAGGGGTTGCTTTACCAGTGAGACTTCTTTCCTCCTGCCAGCATGCACCTCTGCCAAGTCTTTTTGGAAGCAATCAGTGACCAATATTCCTAATCCAGCCTTGCAAGCGATGCTGTGCGCTCAGCCTCAGGCAGGGCTGCAGCTGCATAGCGCAGGATATGCTTTGGAAGCACCCCAAAAATACAAACTGCCACCCACCATGCCACCCATATCCAGGCTCAGCCCTTGCTGTCATGCAGACTCATGGGGTACTGTTTCCCACAGGTCTTCACAGGTATCTTCACAGCAGAGATGGTCCTGAAGCTCATTGCGCTGGACCCCTATGAGTACTTCCAGCAAGGCTGGAACATCTTTGACAGTATCATCGTCACACTGAGCCTGGTGGAGCTGGGCCTGGCCAACGTGCAGGGGCTCTCTGTGCTCCGCTCCTTCCGCCTGGTAGGTGCTGTGGGGCCGAGCTGTGCACAAGGGTTGTGGATGGGGTCACCCCTAGCATGGAGAGCATCTCCTTCAAGCTCCCTGGCTGTGGCAGTCACAAACTTACCCTACATTTAAACAATAATGCTACTAGTCAAGAGATGTTTAGGAGCACTGGGATGTGTGTTCTTTCCCAAGTAGTCAAGCATTTAGTTCTCTTGTCCTAACACAACAGCAGTGCGGACATCTAATCCCAGGCTTGCAGCCCTGCTGACACCTTGTGGCAAAGAAAGCCCCAGGCAACTCAACGCCTTGTCTCCTTCCTCTTTGCAGCTGAGGGTTTTCAAACTTGCCAAGTCCTGGCCCACCTTGAATATGCTCATCAAGATCATTGGCAACTCGGTGGGTGCCCTGGGGAACCTCACACTGGTGCTGGCCATCATTGTCTTCATCTTTGCTGTGGTGGGGATGCAGCTCTTTGGGAAGAGCTACATAGAGTGCGTGTGCAAGATCTCCCAGGACTGCACACTGCCCCGCTGGCACATGCATGACTTCTTCCACTCCTTCCTCATCGTCTTCCGCATCCTCTGTGGGGAGTGGATTGAGACCATGTGGGACTGCATGGAGGTGGCCGGCCAGACCATGTGCCTCATTGTCTTCATGATGGTCATGGTTATCGGGAATCTCGTGGTGAGTATAGGAGCCTGGAATGGGCACCTGGTGAAATAGGTCATCTACAGGAATCTTCCTGCAGGCTGGATCTTGCAGGATTTGTATAGGAGCAGAGCGATAGGGTTAGATTTCCCACTTGTATATCCAAAGGCCAGTGTGAGGCTATTCTGTGTGCTCAGGTCTTTGTAATCTAGGGTGAAAACCAACTTCTGCCTGAGGGACTTTATGGTGAAACCAGATGAGGAGCAAAAGGGGAAACTGAGGCAAAAAAAAAAAGTTTGATTTTGATGGAGGACTTTAGGGAGATCTGGGAGCAACTTTGGGACCAAGGGAAGCTTGTCTTAAGACAGCACCTTCCTCTCCATGTGGCTTTATCTCTCTCAGGGTAATCCAGGTGACAGACCCAAGATGACTACCCTTCTGCATGTCCTTTTCCTCCAGCCCTGCAAGCCTGTGTGCTCTGGCGAACCCCAGCCACAGTCACCTTTTCCCCAGCCCGTTGGCCTCCTCATCCTCAAGCCCTGAACCTGTCCCTGTTTACCTCCACTCTAACCAAGCCATTGCTGCCCCACAGTGCTGCCTCTGCTGCAGGTGCCAGGCAAGCGTGAAGTCCTTTCTAAACTTGATATCCTGCTTGCTGATGGCTTTCAAGCTTGTTTTCCACGCTCTGCAGGCCCTGCTCTCCCTTCTTAAGGAGCAAGACGGGGAGGGAACTGCAGAGGCTTGCCGAATCGCTCCTATTACTTGCTGGGGTTGTGTAAGCCCTTTGGAATTTGCTTTGAAAGACTATCTGCTGAGGGAGCTGCTGGCACCTCCCTCCGCACGCAGGACGGCTGCTCCATGCCCAGGCCAGCACAGCCCTCCAGTGGAGAGGTGGCAGCCTGGATTTTATCCCCTTGCCCCAGGGCTCAGGTCGGGGACTTCATTAGGGAACAGAAAGTCAGGACTGGGGTACATTGCCTTGTCCAGAGTTAATCCCACACATATGAAGCTTCATACTGACCATGACCTGAAGCCAAGAGCAGTCACCTCCATGCCTGCCTTGATCCAAAACCCCTCTGGGGCTGAGCTTTCAGCATCTGTTTCTAATAGTACTTTTAAGGGCATCCTATTGGTTTGAATCATGATGCAAAAGCAGGCTATAAATCCACCTACAAACAGCAGAATCATCTCCAGGATGGTTTGCAAACACCACAGGAGCTGGGTCTGGGAAATCCAGACAGGGTTCCCTGTTCCACCAGAAGGTCCTTGGAAACCTTTCCAGTTGTGGAGCAAGTCTGTGGAGGGTTTATGGTTTATCCATCCCCAAGGGGCTGCTCCTAGGGGACAGGCAGCAGGATGTCCTGCTCTCCTGGAGCTGGGGAGGTTCTGATAGACCAGAAGTTGCACCCCAGTTTTCTGGTCAAGTTTGACAGCTCCTGCTGTGCTGCTGCAAAGGGATAACTTAAACCCCAAGGTAGCACTGCCTTCTTCGTCCCCTGCATCAGAGTCTTCTCCTGTGTCTTGGGTATTTTCACTTCCTGGAGCATGTCCCATACAGTCTCCTGAGCATCCTGGCTGCAAGGAGGTGTGTATTTCTCCCCCACTTCCCCTCCAGTGGGATGAGGCAGAGGCCAGTCGTCCTTTACTGTTAATGACACTTTGAGCATTTCCTTTAGAGTTATTAAGGGAAAAGGGAGGAAGTCAGTCGGGTGAGAAGGTAATGGACTCCTGTCAAAAAAGACAGTGCCAAAAGCAACAAAACTATTAACTGTAATTGGTGCTTAACATAAGTATTAAACTGATGGGATACGAGGGATTTATTTAAAGATGCGATTTAAGTCATATGGTATGAGCCATGTGAAAACAGCAGTGACCTTGAATAGCAGCTAATTCCCTTCTCAAATACGCGGCTGGCGCAAAAAGGCACAAACATCAACAGCTGTGGGCTTGGCGGAACGGCCGTCTTTGCGCAGCAAGTGCACTTCTCGGATGTGCTTTGCCGATGCTCCTTGTGCCACACAGAGAGCTTGTCCTGCTTCTCATCTCATTTGCTGCACTGGAGTCTGGTTTTCTTGCACACAGCAAGTTGGCCCATGCCAAACATTAATGCTAAGGCTATAGCTGGTTCATGTGATGTTTGGGGAATGGTTGAAAGAAAAGCATAGCCCAGGTCAGAATGATATAGCACACTGAGTTTGCATCCCATGAGCTGGCTTGTGCTGAGATGAGATACTGCTCTCCAAGGAGGAGAGTGGTCCATGATGGAAAAGGGATGATGTACTGTAGATTCCTACATGGCTCCAAGGTGTTAGAGACTCTCAAGAGCTTGTTGGGTATCCAAGCTACCAGAGCTTGGAAAGAAGAGAGAACAAAAAGTTGAGGTGCCTCTCAGGGAACAGAAGAGACTGAGTTGTGCTGTGTCCCCAGGAGCAGTGGGGAGAAGTGCCACAGGCTTGGGGAGTCCCACCTGGGAACCAGCAAGGCCAAGAGCACAAAGAAAGCAAAGGGAGGGACACGCTAAGGGATCCACAGGAGAGACTGTTTGGGAAGGGCCACAGTGGGAACTGACAACACTCACAGAAGGATTGGCAGGTTCTCATCAGGACCCAAGTGGACCAAAGTGGTCCTGGGAGGATCACAACCCTGGAAGGAGTGAGGAGCTGGACAGGTGGCCCACATCTTCCAGGACACAGGGTCAGTGTCTCTGTACATGTTGGGGGAGCAGACCTCTATGTGGTATCTAAAGCTGGGTGAAGGGAAGAGAGAGTTCCCACCACGTGCTCAGCAAAGGGATCTTCTTCCAGGAAGCATTGAGCCTCTGCTGCCGCAGCACGTGGGGACCTTTGTGGCCCACACATCAGCACTGGTGTTTGCTTTTGTCCCCTCCAGGTCCTGAACCTGTTCTTAGCTTTGCTGCTGAGCTCCTTCAGTGCCGATAGCCTGGCAGCTTCTGATGATGATGGAGAGATGAACAATTTGCAGATTGCTATTGGCAGAATCACCAGGGGCATCGATTTTGTAAAGACTTCTGTCCTCATGCTGCTCCACAGGCTGTGGAAGGGGAAGAAGGCCCCAGAGGAAGATCAGGAACATAGTAAGATGGACAACTCTGTGCTAAACCACATGGACACTGGCCAGGAAACCAAGTCGGAGTACATGGATGGAGTCACAGTGAAAGAGCATTTATTTATGGATGAAGTGGACCACATGAATTTCATTAATAACCCCAACCTGACCGTACATGTCCCCATTGCCTCGGAGGAGTCGGACCTCTACGAGGAAGAGACGAGCACCCAGTCTGACACAGAGGATGCCAAGGTGAGAAACAAATGGTGGCAGGGCAAAAAAAAAAGGGGGCTGACCTTCTGTGGTTTGATCTGCCTGTCCCTCCAGTTACACAGTTCCTCCCATAGAAAAATGGGTTTAGTTGCTTTTTAGCTTTTCCAAAATGCATCATTTGGAGAGTGGCATGGGCTGAACTTGGGGAGTTTTAGCAAAAAAAAATCTACCATTATTCAGCATGAGCTGGAGGGCAGAGCCATGGTGGGGGTCCAAGATGGAGTATAGGGTGTTTTGGATTAGGCTACAGGATTATTTTATATTACAGGATTATGGCTAATGTCAGGGGAAGCTGCAGCAATTGCAGGGTTGATGGGACTCCGTTTTGGGCTTAAAGATGTTCAGAAGGAATTTGATGCCAGGAGAGTGGGGAAATCTGCTGATGGTGCTAACATTAGATCCACTGCTAATGCCTCAGAAAGCATCTTGTAGGGGGGATATGAAACCAGATGGAGCTTAGCACAAGTGAACATGAAGCGTTGCATTTTGGATCCAAAACTGATGAGAGCTGATGCCAGCATTGCTACATGGAGACACAGAGGGGACAATTGAGTCCTATGAGATGGAGGCAACTGTCTATGTGCTCCAAAATGATAATTGGGAGGCATGAGACAGAAAATCCAGGAAGGCAGCAGGGACAAAAATGAGTCTGATAGGAAAATACTGTTTCGAACGAGGTTGCACTGAGGATTTGAGGAAATGCATGGTTCAAGAGGGACTTGCCTGGGGCATCTCCAAATGCCTTGGCCAAGGGAAGGGGCAAAGGGAACTGATGTGTTGTTCCCCCTAAGGTTCCCAGCTGGGAAGACTGGATCCTGCACATTTATCTCTCCATTTCCTCCTGCTGCAAGTCCAGTTTGGCTGCACCTACGCTCTGGACTGCCATGGCTGGATGTACTGCATGGATGCAATGCTACTGCCAGCCCAGCGACCTCAGGAGACACACCCAATCTGGCTTGTGGGGACCCCGAGCCTTAGTGTCTCCCCGCTCTAACATGGTGATGTCCTCACCACTGCAATGTCCTTTGCAACCTGGTGGCTGGAGAGAAACAGTAGCGTTGCAGCTATTTTTTGGCATCAGTACACCAGCCCAGCTCAGTTATCAGGCTCTCTTTAGCTGACACCTAGTGCCACCCGCTCCAATGTCGGGGATCACAAGTGTTCATTGTGAAAGCTGGTTCCAGGTGCTCCAAGTATGCAGAGAGCAAATTGCTGCTCTTGGGACCTCCTTGCACCAAATCCTAGCTCATCCCATGAGCTGCAGATGTTTCAGGAGCTCCAGTCAGTGAGACTAGGTGCAATCCAGGCAGCTGAATCCCCAGACAGGCTCCTGCTTGACAAGGCAGGCTCTGGACTGGGCGGGTGTTGCGTAAAGTGACTGCCCAGTAGTTAGGAATTAGGCACCCAGTGGTGAAGCTATGATGAGCTGAGTTGTGAGGAAAATTTCTGACAGCTCCATGTGTTCACGTGCCATGGATCAGCTCCAGATGGAGCCAAAGCCCCGCACACTGCCTTGAGCCAAGGACACAGGGCTCTGATGATAATACAAACTGGGGGAGTCTCTGCATCACCTGCTCTGGAAGCACTGATAAATATTCACCTTCTTCCAGAGAAGCTCTTTTCCAAGGATAAATACCTTTCCCAAAGTGTAACCACAGCAGCAACAAAGACGACACTGTCAGCACAACCACACTCCTCAAGCATCTTTTCTTCTTATGGCTGGTTTGTGTTTTGCATCACTAAGCAGCAAGGAGGTGACAAAGCAACAATGTTGGTGTGCTCTAGATAAGCAAAGCATCAGTCCCATGGCTCAGAACTTATCTTCTGTGCATCAGACTGCCAAGAGCTTTGCCCTGGGGGTTTTGTGCTGCGGCTTCCTAAGCTGCACTAATGTCCAGGGAGGGGATGCCCTGGACCCTCATGCTCCGTGCAGGATAACATCTCCCTTATGATGCTCTGGAGGCCAGTGCTGGTGCGTTGAGGCCATAATGTGTTATGGGAGATCATAGGTAAGTCTGGATACCTAGTGCCTGGGTGCTGGTCTTCAGTCAGTGCTGGTAAGCATAAAGGAAAACCATGGGCTAGGGCTTGGAGTGGAAACATCCACTCAGGCTGGAGCTCTCATGCAAGGTGTGTGATAGGAATTGCCTTGGTTGCAGCACAGGGTGGCTCAGGAGCCCTCAGGGCTGCTGGAAGGCGTGTGGATTGGGGATGTGGATGGGCATGCGCAGTAGGAACAGCCAGGTTATCCCAATCTGTTCTAGGGGATTTGCTGTAGGCACTGGAAAGTGCAAAGCTCCTGAACTGCATGAACCTGCAGCTCCCTCCTGAAGCCTAATGCTTTGGGGCTGGTTTGTCCATGTCTCCTGCCTCTGCAAGCTTTGTTCTGGAGGCAAATGGCCTCTGTGTGTCCTTTCTTGGGGTCACTGCTAGCTTGGCTCTGCGCCTGGGCCTCCTACTCCCACACTGCTCCTCTCTCCCATTGCAGACTGGTCCTGCTCCTCCTGCAGAACCGCCAGCTCGGGCTACCCTGCATCAGTGACCCAGAGCAGGACTACCCATGGCATGCAGTTCCCAGGCTGGAAAGCCCCTAAAGCAGAATCTTCTGATGATGCTACAGGCAATGTCGGTGCTTCAAAATACATGCCAGCCTCACCTGGGTATCTGCCCTGAGCCCAGCTTCTTAGAGGTCCAAGCAGCTCCAGGGCCATCTCTTTTATATGCTACCAAATGCGTTAGCAGCCCTTGGGGAGGACTATCTCCTTCCTGAGCAAGACCTTGCCATCCTGCATGGTCCTCAGCATGATATCCTCATTCCAAACTCATCCCTCTCTGCTCTCAGGCAGGACAGGCAGGTATGGGGAGCTGCTCCCTCCCCACAGGCCCTCTCTGAAAGCCAGAAAAGGGTGGAGAAAAATAATCTCTGAGGCTTGCCAAGGTCTCTCGTTATTGGCCCTCATGAGCGTGCTGAGTGGTGTCTGGGAAGGCAGCCAAGAGGAGTGGCAGCGCGAGGTGGAGCAGGCGAGAGCTATTTGGGATGCAGGCTTTGAACTTGCATGAACCTCAGACTAAAAGCTCTTCAGAGTGAGCCAAACTGGGAGCATTTGAGATAAGTGCCAGGATGGGAGCCTGAGTTTCTGCAGTGCTAATTATACCAGGGGTGTCATGGAGTTTGGGGGGGAGGGGGCGGTGCACAGAGAAGGAGGAGGAGGTATGAAAGCAGCCTGCAGTCATGGTAAAAATGGATAGGAGATGGATTTGTCATGCTAGGAGGGGCCAGGGGACTTTTTCCTCTTCTGAACTGTGCCAGAAAATCAATCTTGTGTGAGCGTGGTACTCTGGTACCGATGGTCTTCTGAGGTTTCCAGCTCCAGCAAATCCAGCCACTTCACTCTAGGCTTCTTCCAGGAGAGAAATTTAGTGTCTGCTTTGGCAGCTCCGCTTTCAAAGGAAAGGGGGAAGATGGCTGTCATCAGAGCAGCCTCCATGCAAGGTTTTTGCACTGCTAGAGGGCCCCCTGCCATTTGCTAGCAAGGGAGAACTCCCTCTGCCCGGGCACGGGATGAGACGGTGCCTCTCTCTGCACCCAGCAGCTGGGGACATGCTAGAGAGCTGCCACCCTGCTGCTTCAGGAGGGAGGGAGCTGGGTTTCTGCTCTACCAACTTTCTGGAAATTGCTCATCGCAGTGCACGGGAAGCTGAGGTGTGTTTTACCCCTGGGAGGAAAGAGCTGGTTTCTGCATCAGCCAGAGTGTGCTGCCTTGATTGAAGCTAGCCAAAGTTGGCTAAAACCAGCCAGTGCTGCTCTTTGGTTGCTTCCAGGCTGGAGGATTCATTAGGTGGGTTCCTCCAAATTGAAAAGTCCTGAAGCAGTCACATGTGGGATTCGGCCCCATGGAAAGAAGGTGCAAAGCTCCGGCCCAGGAGCAGTCCTGCATCCATGAAGGTCTGTCCCCAGTCTGGCACCTTTGGAGCATCTCTGGGGGTGGAGGAAGCCGGAATTTGTGGAGAGGGACCACATGGATGTGGAGTGGCACTGGCAGATGCGAGTGGGTCTCCGGTCAGCACTGAGGCTGCCTCTCCCACTGCCCCTTGCAGAACCCGCTCTCAAGTGACAATACGTCCTCACTGTGCAGCACTGTGGATTACAAGCCCCCACTGCCAGTGGAAGAGGAGGTGGCAGAAGAGGCCGAGGACAGCAAGGAGCCTGAGGAGTGCTTCACAGAAGGTAAGCAGCCAAGCAGGAATATGGGGGCATGGGCATGGGCATTGCAGACTGCCAGGACACCCCAGGTCATCCAGTCCAACCTCCAAGTCCTCCTGCAGCCCCTGGTCCCCATGAGGGTCTCCTTCTGCAGGCCCTACCCCAGCCCAGCAGGATCTTGCTCTGGACTCTTCCTGGGGAGGGAATTAAATAACAATAAAAGCATGAGTCGTTTCTCATTTGTGGGAGCGCTCTGGCTTGGAGGTAAGGCACAGCTTCCTGTTCCCAGCCTGCGTGAAGAGGTGTCCCTGCCTCTATGTGGACATCACCTCTGAGAAAGGGAGGATATGGTGGAACCTCCGGAAAACCTGCTTCCTCATCGTAGAGCATGACTGGTTTGAGACCTTCATCGTCTTCATGATACTCCTCAGCAGCGGAGCGCTGGTAGGTCCCACCTTTTCCTTGCCTCTCTGCTCTGCAGCAGTTCCCTGACCCAATGGGAGCCCAGGAGCGCCAAACCAGACGGCAGCTCCAGAGGATCCTTGTTTCATCTGGTTGAGAAGCAGGGCCTTCAGGGAGTATCTTGTGCTGCCCCAGGAAGGCACAAGAGGCACTTTCTGATTCTTTGAAACTATTGCTACCTACCCTTTTTGTTCAATCAGCAGTAAAATAATACAGCTTCTAGCAGTGGTTTCAGAGTTAACATCCTATTTGGTTCTGCCAAACAGGGCATTGCAGCAGGATCCATGATCTCTAAGAGCCCTGCCCCTACACAAGCTTGTTTCAGCTAAAGCTACTCCACCACCATGTGTCATTCACTCTGGTCTATGGGCTCGAGGAATGAACTTCCCTGCAGCCTCTCTTCCCACTCTTAATTTTGCATGAGAACTAGCTGTATAATCCACTTAGCGTTATGGAGATGCTTCATCATTTTGCCACCTCTATGACCGGCTGTCAGGAGGTGCTCTGCAAATGATTCATGCTGTTCAGCCCTTCTGAGCACTGATTGCCATGCCTGGGCATTCATATCGACCTAATTAAAAAGTTGTGTATAGGACTATAGGTCCCCTTCTGAGTGCTAGTACTGAATATATCTCAGTTGAATGTGTGAGTCTACAGAACTAATGGAGAGACCACCTTCTCTGCAAGTTTGGGAGTAAACAGAGAGGGAAATTCCAGTTTTCAGAGGTCCTTTACAGCATATCTGATCTGCACCGAGCTCTGAAATGCAGCATGGAGATGACTGAGGTTGTAGCTAGTGTCAGAATCAAAAGTATCACTCAGCTAAAACAATGTGCAGCAGCCTGTCATCATGTTAGTGCCCCTGTTCACTGACTCTTTATGTGCTGCGCAGACGCATCAGTGACCCAAAATGCTAAGGGTCTACCTGGGCATCTAAAGGTGCAGGTGGGTGACTTGTGCTCAGACTGATAGGAATTAGTCACTTCAGTGCAGCTTTGCCTCAGGCCAAACACTGCCTAGCGGTTCCAACAGGAGAGGCAGACCCCCAGTTGATCACATAAATGTCACTTCTAGTTAGTTTCCCAACCATACAAGCTGCTCCTAGGAAATCAGGGAAGATGCAGTGCTTGCGCTGAGCTGTGCAGCAGGTCTGAAAGAAAAAAGACTGTCATGTAGCTCCGTGCCTTTCCCAGGCTTTTGAAGACATCCACATTGAGCAACGGAGGGTGATACGCACCATCCTGGAGTACGCTGATAAGGTCTTCTCCTACATCTTCGTCATTGAAATGTTGCTCAAGTGGGTGGCCTACGGCTTCAAGGTCTACTTCACCAATGCATGGTGCTGGCTTGATTTCCTCATCGTTGATGTGAGTGTTTCTCTGTTATGCACATCCAGTGTCCTAGTTTCCCGGGAGCCTGGGAATAGAGCAGTAGGGGTCTGCAGCAGGACCTGCAAATCTATACTTGTAGTTTAAAGGGCATTAGAGTGGCTGTGCAACAGGGGCTTTGTACACTAGTTTAAAGCAGTTTAAAGGGCCATAGCTTTCCCTGGCTGCAGAATCGCTTTCCGTGTTGTATGTCCATGTCAAGAACAAGTACATAATACTCTTCTGCTAAGCCCTAGCAGAGGTATGATCTAACATAGGGTTTCCCAAGTGGTCCATGACACAGCAAACCAATGCAGTGCTTCTGTATCCTCTGTCACCTTCATCCTCACGCTCAAAAGTCAGGGATCTCCTTGCACAAATTAGGAACACAGTGGCCAATTGGCCTGGTTGCTGGAGAACCAAGGTCTCAGGGCCTGTTCCCCTTATTCCAAGACAACGCTGTAACCCAAAGCCTCAGGGGATGTGTTGCAGGTAGAAAGAAGCACAGCAGAGCAGGTTGGAGGTGCAGGCATGTGGTTCAGTTCTCTTCATTAATTCCAGCTGAAATAATGCTAATTCCTCGGGCTTCTCCCTCCAGGTTTCCATTATCAGTCTGACAGCAAACTGGATGGGATACTCTGAGCTGGGAGCCATCAAATCTCTGCGGACGTTGAGGGCTCTGAGACCACTGCGAGCTCTGTCTAGATTTGAAGGCATGAGGGTAGGTACCTCCCACACACGCTGCTGGCTCTGACCTGGTCAGGCAACCAAGCATTCTGCAACAGAGCTGGTGCAATGGAGATCCCCTACATCAGCGATTGATCTCAGTTTGGTTTCTTTTTCACCAAAATACTCTTGGCCCAGTTTGAGCCCACTTGGTGCTGCATAGGTGGATAAGATTAGGACACCGGGATGGAGGGTCCAGTCACCCATACTGGGATGTGAAGGTCCACTCACCCACACTGGGATGTGAGGGAGTGCTCTCCCATGCCAGCCTGGTTCCCTGGCCACATCCTTGATTTTTTCTTTCCTTCCAGGTGGTGGTGAATGCCTTGCTGGGCGCCATCCCCTCCATCATGAATGTCCTGCTGGTCTGCCTCATCTTTTGGCTGATATTCAGCATCATGGGGGTGAATCTCTTTGCGGGGAAGTACTACCGGTGTGTCAACGTCACAACAGGCGATCTCTTTGATATCAGTGTGGTGAACAACAAAAGTGACTGCATGGCCCTCCTGCACACCAACGAGGTCAGATGGGTCAATGTCAAGGTCAACTTCGACAACGTTGGCTTAGGCTATCTGTCCTTGCTACAGGTGGTACGTACAAAAAGCAGCTGCCATCCTTTCAAGCAACTCATCCTCCTGCCATGACAGCATGAAAAGCCATCAGTGCTAAGGCAAGATGCTCCCCTTAGAGTGGATCCTCTGGGCTGGGCTGCCTCTTGACACCCAAAGAGCTATTTAGCACAGACTGACAAGACCTTGGAGAATTTAGGGGCAAAGACACAGGGTAGAAGATGAGCTGGAAATGATAAACTTCACCAGGGAAATGTTGCAGATGAATGTAGATAACTCCAGGCCTGTAGCTGTGGTAAGAGTCCTCTGCGCAGTGCAGGATACAGGAAGGGACAGAAGAGTTGATAGAAAAGGGAAGAAATTTATCTGAAGAAGGAATACGCCATAAACAGGGGAATTAGCACCACAGAGAGACTGTTGGCTTCCTAAATCCAGCCTCTCCAATTCCTATTTTGCAATGTAACAGATTTCCTGCAAGGACATGGACTTTTTGCTTCCTCTTTCCCCACTCACTTGTTTTTTTCAATGTTGAGTGTGATATAGCAGTAGGCTGAAAAAGTTTTGTGTAGGGAAAATGATCATTAAAAATAGGGGTGAGTGTGTGCACCCATCGCAGCGCAGTGGGTGAATGAAGCCAGGCAGACCCAGCTCAGGGCTTCCACCACAGCTGAGCAAGGGAAGCAGAAGCCTGCCACAATTTTAATAAAAATATGCATGGGCCTTGTTAGACCCTTCAAATCCAGAGGAACTGGTAGCAGTTGCAGAATCAGAGCATGACTTGAAGAGATTAATCAGCTATAAACTCAGCTTCCTCTTCAGCTCTGTTGTTCGATCAGAGTCAGGAAATGATGTTGGGGCCTTTTGTTTAACAAATCAGCAGCAAAAGCCTGCAGGGGATGTATGTGCCCCCCTCCCCACTGGGATCAGCACTCATCAAATAACAGAGGTAGCAATGAAGAAGTCCGTGTTCTGCCAAGGTGGCGCAGATCTAGTGAGGGAGGGAAGCCGTTGTCTCCCGGCCCAGCTCTGCTCAGCCTCAGTATTTCTCTATAGGGGCATTTTTCTTGCAGATGCAACCCATGGGCTCCCTCATGCACCCTTTGCCTGGGAAAGCAGTGTACAGTGCAGCAGGAAGGCCAGGCTCAGTGATGTGCTCGAAGCTAAACCACCAAAAACACCAAGCCCTTAACACACACCCAATGTCCTCCAGAGCCCTGAGCGCTTCACATTGACTCTTCTTCTCTACTATCCCCGCAGGCGACCTTCAAAGGCTGGATGGACATCATGTATGCAGCTGTGGACTCGCGTGAGGTGAGGAGATGAACAGGATTCACTTGCAGCTGGCCCCAAATGTCACCCGTCTGGCTCAGTTCCCCTGGCAGGCTGGGAGCAGAGCCCTGGGACTGAGGAGCAGCTTCAGTGCAAGTTCAGCACAGGAGTCATGGACTCCTTGTCCAGAATATCTCTTCTCGTACTGCTTGCTGGTGCTGTGAGGCTGCCTGCATCCCATATGCTGTCAGCCCAGGGCTTTGGCTACATCATGAGGCAAAAAGTGGAAAAAGGAGGAGCAATCCCCAAAATATTCCACCCACTGAACTACAAAGCCACCAAGAGAGCAGTAGGGACTCTTTGGTCCTGCTCGAGGTCATTAGCCACATACACCATGTAGGCCTGGACGTATTTTTTTCATGACCTTTTTTTTTTTAGCCTCAGCTAAACCTCAGCTGCAGCTGCCAGCGCTCTGCTAAGAGCAGAAAAGCTGTTTCCAGCTCCTTGTGAAAACAGCTCCAGCACGTCAGAGAAAGCTCTTCTGAGAGCTATTCTCCCCTCTGCTGCCAAGGGCTTCCCTCCAGATGAAGGAAGCCCGGTGTGACACATGGAGATGTCTTAATTCAAATAGGAGGCAGAGCTAAATCCCTTGAGATTAGTGTTTTCTGAGGCTGCTGGGCTGTGCTGCCCATGCGTGGTGGTGTGGTATGATGTAAACAGTTTTTCTTCTTCCCTTCTTGGTTATATTTCAGCTTTGTCCGGAACATCTTTTCTTTCCCAGTTCCCCAGCACATTCTTTGGGAATAGGGGGCTCAGGGCATCCTTGTGCCCTTGCCCCAGCTGGTGTTCTGCAGATGGCTTTTGCTATGGCTTCTCCATGTTCTACACCCACAGCATTTGCCAAAGCATTGAAGCAACCGATTCCCAGCTCACCTTGTCCCACAAGACATGGTGACCCATCTCCAGCAGTTTGGGGACATGCTTGTCAGGGATGATCTCATGATCTTGTCTCCTGTTTCCCATCTCACTTGGTCAGATTGAAGAGCAGCCAATGTACGAGGTCAACCTCTATATGTACATCTATTTCGTCATCTTCATCATCTTTGGTGCTTTCTTCACTTTGAACCTTTTCATCGGTGTTATCATTGACAACTTCAATCAGCAGAAGAAAAAGATAAGTATTTCCTGGGCACTGGATTTGCCAGTTTCTACTGCCTTCCAGAGTCCTGCTCCAGGACAGAGGGATGCAGCTCACTAGGATTAGGTCCCTTTTGTTCTTTTTCCCTATCCCTTCTCATGATTTTTGCATGCAGTGGGTGAGCAACACAGGATTAATACTCCTTGACTGTTGGAAAGGGAAGTGGGTGGACAGTGGGTAGCCTTGAGAGGAGCGATCTCTGAGCAAGCATGACAGGTAGGACAATGGCAGGAGATGTTGGTGGGAAGAGGTGAGTTCTCAAAACTAACAGTGGCAATTCCTTTATACTTTGGAGGGAAAGACATCTTCATGACAGAAGAGCAGAAGAAATACTACAATGCCATGAAAAAGCTTGGCTCCAAAAAGCCCGTGAAGCCCATCCCCAGGCCTTCGGTATGTTGGGTTAATCACCCTTAGTGCTGCAGGGAGGGAGCCCTTTAACATAGCAGCAGTCCTGAGACACAGGAGAAGGGTCAAGGGAAGAGCATTTGCCTGTGCACAGAGCCAAATCCTAGCTCCTATTCTTCAAAGAGGACCTTGTTAAGATCTGGAGCTTCAGAAAAGTCCAGTCCATCAGGCAGCCTCCTTTAGGTCTGTTCCTCACCCCTGGTCCTCTAGCAGGGGAAGAGTAGGGTTCCCTTTTTCTAGGACTGGCATGGGAGATTTTCTCCTACTGCTGCTCTCAGAGGGAATTGGACTCAGGAAAAGGTCAGCGTTCAACATTCCTAGAAGAGAAACTGTTCCAGCTAATGCATACACAATGTGACTCAGGTTTGGTTTTGATACCCCAGTTCAAATGATTTCTTCCCCATCCATTCGTCTTTGCCCTGACACATTAGATGTGAATATACTTAGAAAGTCAATGGACCTTGAATCCATACCTCTTGGCTATGTTGTTGCAGTGCCTGAGCAAGCTGGGCTCCACGCTGGGCATCCTTCTCCCTTAGTGCCTGAGTGTGTGAGACCTGGGCCCTGGGCACAACCTTAATAACTCCTGCACTCCTTAAACATGGTTCCTTCTTCTCTTTCTGTTTTGTCTTTGTTCTGTGTGTCTGTCATATGTTCCCACCGCATCTCTGGTTCTCCTGCATGACCCACGTGACCCTTGTGACAGAACAAATTTCAAGGGATGGTGTTTGACTTTGTTACCAAGCAAGTGTTTGACATAACCATCATGATCCTGATTTGTCTTAACATGGTGACCATGATGGTTGAAACTGATGATCAAAGTCAACTCAAAACAGATGTCCTCTACAAGGTTAACCTCGTCTTCATTGTTATCTTCACTGGGGAGTGTGTGCTCAAAATGTTTGCCCTGCGCTACTACTACTTTACAATTGGTTGGAACATCTTTGACTTTGTTGTGGTCATCCTCTCCATTGTAGGTAAGCCCTGCTGCCTTCACCAACCCAGTTCCCATTCCTCTGGAGTCCTGTTGGCTAACAAAAGGCAGAAACAGCCTAACTGATTCACTGTGATCAAGTCATCACCCACCAGCCCCTTAAGTGCCCCCTCTGAGCAGGGTCAAGCTGACAGGATGCCCAGAAAAAGAGACATGTAAGACCATCCCATGATACTAAGGGGGTTGGGGACACATCCCGCTTCCCTTAGACATGTGGATCCTCTCATCTCCCACACTGCTGGCCTGTGCTCAGCAACATTTTTGGATATATTCCTTTCACCATCAGAGAAGCAAGGAGAGCTACATGCTGTCTGGGGTGACGCCATCCCCACCATATCCCCTGGCAGAAAGGTCAGTGCTCTCCTGGTGTGATGCATGGCCAAATTGGCACTTCTCCCTGTGAACTGCCAACACTGCGCAACCCCATGGAGATGGCAGGCTGGACACAGGAAGCCTTGGTGTTTGATCAGTACCATTTCCTCACCTCTCTCTTCACTTCAGTCTTTGGCACCAAAGGGTCTCAGAGAAAGGGAACAGCCCCATTTTCACTGCCTTTGTCAGCTTCAGAGCAACTCACACTCACCACTTGTTATTACTTTCACAGGTATCGTCCTCTCGGACATCATAGAGAAATATTTTGTATCACCCACCCTCTTCAGGGTCATCAGGTTGGCAAGGATTGGTCGTGTTCTCCGGCTGATTCGAGGGGCAAAAGGCATCCGGACTCTCTTGTTCGCTCTGATGATGTCCCTGCCTGCCCTGTTCAACATTGGCCTCTTGCTTTTCCTTGTGATGTTCATCTACTCCATCTTTGGGATGTCCAACTTTGCCTACGTAAAGAAGGAGGCAGGGATAGATGATATCTTCAACTTTGAAACTTTTGGAAACAGCATCATCTGCCTGTTCCAGATCACCACGTCAGCTGGATGGGATGGTCTACTTAGTCCGATCCTGAACAGCGGCCCCCCTGACTGTGATCCAGACCTGGAAAACCCTGGCAGTCAGATAAAAGGGAACTGTGGCAATCCCTCCATTGGCATCTTCTTTTTCTGCAGCTACATCATCATTTCCTTTTTAATTGTCGTGAACATGTATATTGCCATCATCCTGGAGAACTTCAACGTGGCCACAGAGGAAAGCAGCGAGCCCCTCTGTGAAGACGATTTTGAAATGTTCTATGAAATCTGGGAGAAGTTTGATCCCGATGCCACCCAGTTCATTGCATACAGCACCTTGTCTGACTTTGTAGACACCTTACAGGAGCCGCTCAAAATTCCCAAGCCAAACAAGATCAAATTAATCACTATGGATCTGCCAATGGTTGCAGGTGACAAAATCCACTGTCTGGATATTCTCTTTGCCCTGACAAAGGAAGTGCTGGGGGACTCAGGAGAGATGGATGCCTTGAAGGACACCATGGAGGAGAAGTTTATGGCTGCAAACCCTTCAAAGGTTTCCTATGAGCCCATCACTACAACTCTGAAACGGAAACACGAGGAAGTGTGTGCCACAAAAATCCAAAGAGCCTTCCGTAGGTACCTCCTGCGACGCTCGATGAAGCAGGCTTCCTACATGTACCGACACAGTAAGGATGAGGATGCCCTGAGAGAGGAAGCACCTGAGAAAGAAGGTCTGATTGCATCCAAAATGAACGAGATCTATGGGAACAGCGAGACGGATGCAGAGACAGCACCAGCCTTTAGTCTTGCACCCATCCCGAGCTCAGAGACTCAACATGCTTCTGGTGAAGCAAAGAAATGGGAGGAGGAACATGTTGTGAAAGAGTCATTGGTATAACAGAGCAACATCTTTCAGCATCAAGATGCCTGAACAGATTCCGTTTGTCTCTCTCCTTCAAGGGCTGTTCCATATCCAGATCAATAGATCTTAGATATTGAGCTGATTTCAGATATTTCAAGTATACACCTTAATTTTTGAAGCAAGATCTCTTAATGATCGTGTCTTTTACAGTTCACTGCACTTGCAAAGAATTTAATATTTTTCTTATGAGATTTAAATGTGAAATCTCTCTATTGCTGGTGAAAGAGAAATATTTTAGTTTTGAAATGATCTAGTCATGGCATCGGTATTTTTCAGAAATTAATGAAAGACTGTCCTTTTTATTTAAAGTAATTATTTATTAATATTATTTCATGATTAAGAAGATTTTTTGCATACTACTCTTGCAGAGTGTATCCAAGTAGCCAATGAAAGATGAGCCAAATGAGATAATATTAAGAATAATTACAGAAATGACAAGGTTTTGTGAACAAAAATCTCTAATGTCTTAAAGCAGCACTTTTCTTCTGAATATTTGAATAAGCTTTATGGATTTTTGTTATATATAAAGAAAGTGCAATTATGTCTTAAAGATTTCTTTGCATAGCCAAAGCAAAACATCTGCAGATATGTTCTCAGGGTTCAGTATCAGTTTTTAGAGGTCTCTGAATATGCAGTGAAATCACAAACCATTCAGGTGTCTACAGTACAAATGTAAGCTGCATTTTTTTTTATATTCATCTTCTTTTCTGTTTTCCCATATTATCTAGATTATATGGCAGGAAAGCAATGGACAAAAATAGCGTTTGGAGAACATCTTCTGATATTTTCCTGTAGCAAAAGTCTCCCACTGAAGTACTCAGTTACCATTAACTAATGGGATGCATCCTCGGGGTTGGAGCAGGTCTTTAACTGGCATTTTGTAGAGAGCTCCTTCAACGGGTATCTTTGCATCCCACCTGCCACTAAGGGTGAGGATCCTTGTCCAGAGAAATGAAAGCTCCCGAAGAGGGTGGTTGTACTGAAGTGTGCATCTTGCTCCAGGTGTTGTCTTGCTCCAGGTGTTGTCCAAGGGCACGTTGCAGTGTAGGTGTTGATAGGTTTACAGTTGGACTGCATGATCTTGAAGACCTTTTGCAACCATAATGATTCTATGATTCTTTAATTCTACGACTTCAGGTTTTCGGCACGCGTGCATACATGGGAGTGCAGCAGTGGCAGGGGGGCTCTGGGGATGTGGCTCTGCTTGGTGGCACCTGCCAGCGTGTCCCCAGAGCTGGGGCCATGGCCAACACTGCCAGACGGGAAATGCCTAGACAGGGAAGACTGTGTCCGGGGAAGAGTTTTAGTCACCATTATACACGTGGCCAAAAGGAAAGCAAATCGAGAAGACAGGGAGATGGCCCAGAACTCAGACAAAAATATCTTTTCTGGACCATCATCTTTCTTAAAAAGGGAAAAATACTTCAGATCAAAAAACAAATATGAACCAAAGAACCTTTTTTCCCATTAAAACAAGGGTTACTTTTTGAAGCCAAAGAGTCTCTCTTTCCTTTCCTTTCCTTTCCTTTCCTTTCCTTTCCTTTCCTTTCCTTTCCTTTCCTTTCCTTTCCTTTCCTTTCC
>JAUBNY010000337.1:83220-93849 GCA_032275445.1 Crypturellus soui
GGGGGGCCCAAGGTGAGAAATTAACATTGTTGTTCGCTTAGAAACACCAGCAAAACACAAATCTTGCCATGCTGCCATCCCGCTAGCCCTGTGCCAGGATGAAGTGCATCTCAAGAAAGAGATGAAACCAGGCTAGAGAGATGTGTAAAGAGGGCAGAGCTTGTCTGCAGAGGCAGATACTGGAGATGGATGGGGAGAGCCCAGGGCATCGAGGGGACCCAGTCTTGGGCGCAACCCTAGGGCATCGAGGAGACATGTGGCTGGGTGAGGCCGTCCCTGCGGGCTTCTCTCTGTGTAGGGAGATCCGCACTGGGCTCTGGGGCTCTGGGATGGCCACGGAGCAGCAGCCTCCGCGGGCGCTTGCGCGGACGGGCTGAGCGGGTTGTTCACCAGGCGGCCGGAGCCACACACCGAAGTGATACTGTAAACAGAGCCAGTGCTTCCGGCCCAGCTGCAGCCAGAGGAAGCCCAAACCGCAGCATCGCAAGGCGCCCCCGCGCTCACCCGGCTCCTGCGCCGCAGCGCTGCGTCCCGTGGTGCCTCACGGTCCCCAGGCTCAGAGCCCTCCTGGCCATCCAGCAGCCCAGATCTCGGGGGAGCCCCGGGGAAAGTGTTTCTGCATGATTCAGATTAGGAAAGGGAGAGTGTAAATAAAGAAGCCTGAAGAGGCCGGTGACACAGGTGGGCACAGATGGGCTGAGATCTTGCACCCTTTTCCCATGGGAAATAGCCATTAAGGGACTGCCTCGTCCCGAGGGGGTCCAACTGCCACCCACATCATTCCAGTTTTATATCCATCGCGTTGCAAAGAAATCAAATATTTGCATGGAGAGCATGTGGTTGGCTCTCCCACTGAGAGCTTGGAGCATGCCCTTGCAATGAGGGACGAGGACTTCTGCTCTGGAGGATGCTGAAGTCTTTTTTTCTTTCCATGCAATGCTAAAGGGTGCAGGAACTAGCCATCCCTGTCCTCACTCAGAGGGGAAAATGTCCAAGCTACCAAACTACAGACAGTTTCATGTCTCAGCCTCCTCTCTGAGTCAGGAAATACTTGGTGTTGATATGATGGAGCGTCAGAGTCTATGAGACATTCTCACTGGAACATCAACCAGAAAGCAGCCGTCTTTAGAAAAAAAAATCAGGACACAGGCTGGGAACAGAAGGGTTGGTACCAAAACCACACTGTGCTGTGTCCTTGCTGGTAGGTCCTCTCCTCGGAGTAGTGGCTGTTGTTGGGATGCTCCCCAGGAAGGTTCAACACAGCAAGCAGTCAACCCCATGCCGTGTAGCCTCAGTTCTGTCCGTCTCCCTCAGAGACCCAGAGACTTGCTTCTCCTGGGTCAGTAACCAGCGTGGTACCTCAGGGACAGGGTTGGGCTTGTCATAGCAGGAGGCAGCCAAGCCTTTGAGCTGCAGCCTCCTGGGCTTTGGGGAACACAGGACTGAGGCCCCAGCCCCCAGCTGCATGGAGGATGAAGAAGGATGGAAGAGCTGTGAGGATGTCCTGATGATGCTGGGAGCTTGGCTGGGGGTTTTGACGCTGCCCCTGAGTTGTACAAGGTTTGATGGAAAAGAGCAGCCTGTGTTTGGAGCCAGCACTGGTGAAAACAGGCCATGTTGCCTGCCATCCCACACAGGACATCCTGCACGAGCCTGTCCTGCGTGAGCATGTGGCTGCTATCCCAGGACTCTCTATCTCTCTTGTAGGGGGGATCTCAGCAGCTGAGAGCAGCACTGGGAACAGCACTGAGTGCAATACAAGTGAGTAACATCTCAGGCCCCTCAGAATCTTCCCTGTGCGTGTCCCCAAGGTCCCATACCCATTGTCTGCTGCAGAGAGAGCCATCACCATCCTCGCAGTCCATGCCCAGCATCTCACAAAGCTGGGATGCTGAGTGTGGGCGCAACAGGGCCTCAAATCCCACCTCTCCTCAGATAGGTTAGAGCACATAGCACAGATCAGGACTGGGCAGTTGATTTCTGCACGCACTGTTCGTGCCATTCCCCTCTTCAGGGCACTAATCATCATCCTGCAACTCATGGTCAGCTCTCGGAGCAAAATACAGCCAAAAGCACAAAATACAGCAGAAATACCAAATAAGACCCAATAACAAAAAATGTGCAAGCAATGAGGAGAAAAGCCAGCTGAAGACATAGGTCTTGCAAAGGTTTCACAGTGCGTCAGCTCCAGTAACCCCATGACAGGTGGCGCTTTTGGACCTGAGCTGGGACTAACAAGATAAATTGAACTCCATGGGGCTTTGCCTCTAATGCTTTTAAGTGCTCGGGCTCTGGGCCCTCATTTGTGTCCTACAAGGTGGCAGGGGAGCATTAGCAGAGGCTTTTGCACGAAGGAGTAATCTGCTTACGGCTGCTGATTTAGAGAGCTGATTTTAACTATATAGAACAGATTGATTTTATCTTGCATGTTTTAATTATGGAAACCAAGAATAATGTAAGAAAACCAAGTCTAGAAGCTAAATTAGCATCTGGAATTCAGTTGTCTTTTACAGAAAAGCACTGATTATGAAGAATGTGTAAAGACCAATGGCAATTTTGAGTATGTGTAAGTGAGTTTTAAAGGCCATGGAACTGTGTCTGGAAACGAAGACGTGACCTGTGAGCAGTTCCTGAGTAAACAGCAAATTTTATGGCCTGGGGACCCCACACTGAGTGCCCAGCCCAATGTTCACTAATATTATTTGCAAGCAAAGAGCAATTTCTTGTCTTCCAAGGTTGAGTTGGTTGAGGGCTGGCGTGGGGAGCGGGCTCTGAGCACCCTTCTCCCCTAGCAGCGGTGATGTGCCCCTGGGTCCACCAGCACCCACGCTACGTGGCAGCCAAGAGGAACATGCCTGTCCACTTCATCTGCTACTGCAGCGAGCCTCAGCACACGCAGTGGTACAAAATGCAGGAGGATAGTGAGGAGCTCTATGACCTGGACGGTAACACGTCCCGCTACAGCATAGAGCGGAAGGACCACTTCATCAACTTCACCATCTTCAGGATCACCTACAAGGACAACGGCATCTACGTGTGCGACAGGAAAAATCTCACGAAGGCAAATCAGGCACACGCATGCGGGACCGAGCTCCGAGTCATGAGTGAGTGAGAGCCCCGCTCGCCTCCACACGTTCAGCCCCCACGACCCAGCAGATGTCCTTTTTCCACCTCTCACTTTTTCCCCTCCAAATGAGTCCCACTCGCATCGTGTCCTTGTGTCCCCCGTGAGATTGCTTTGGAAACAAATTTGCCATTGCAGTTGCTTCTTTACACACTGCCAGCCAAGCAAGTAGCTGATTAACTCCTCAGATAAGTCACAGCCCATGCGTGCCCCATAAACATATCGCAGTGACTGCATTTCCCTGATCAGTGATATTCTGCTCGTCCTGGGCAATGATAAGTCCTGTCTAGGACATCTAATCTCACAGCTAGTCCCTGGTGCTGGTCCCAGCAGATTTATGCAGTGTTCAGGTCTCTCCTGAGGGTGGGGACGTGCCAAGGTTCCCCCCAGCTCTGCCAGCACCTCTACCCTGGCCTGAACCCACAGCCATGGTAAGCACGTCATCTTTCCATGGGAGCGTGGCATGAGGTGGGACTTGGGGCTTCTCCCTGTGCTCCTAGGTCACAGCAACCTCCAGCAGGTCCAGAACAGGAACACCCTGAAAGACGCTATCATCATCATCCAGACCATCCTGCTGGTCGTCTTCATCAGCGTCCCCTTGCTCTTCTTCCTAGATAAAGTGAGTGACAGTATTTCTAGCAGTGGGGATGTCTGGCTGTGCCACTGCCTTTTTCCTAGTGGTGTCACCCACAAGGTTTGTACCTGACAGCAAGGATATCACTAGGAATGGGAAGGGATTGTTTGGAGGGACATTGCATGGGGTCTGCTGTGCCTCGTGACATAACAAGCACCAGTGGTTATGTGGTAACTCTCAGCCTGTAACACTCCTCTCTGCAGGGTGAAGGCAAGGAAAACCCCGAGGAGGACCACACCTACGAGGTAATACAGAATTAATCATAGACATAACTCTATTATACCACCCTGATCATTGAAATAGTCTATCATGTCCTTGGGGGTGTCTGCCAGGTACCACAAGCCCTTGCTATGAGGGCACCTTCTTCTCAAGTGTCTGTTGTGCATGAGCCTTAAGAACTTCTGAAAAACAACCAGGGTCTAAGCACTTGCAGCCTCCTGTCTCCATTTCTCCCTTCAGATAGTGCCCTGATATCCAGGGAGATCATCCAGAGATAGGTCCCTGCTCATGAGTATGAAAGCGGGGACGTGCCGCAGCCAGTGCAACACTCCCCATCGTGTTTCTCATCCTCATTCCTCTCGCCACAGGGCCTGGAAGTGGAACAGATGGCCACCTATGAGGACATCACTCCTTTCCGGGATGTGAAGGCCAAATGGACAGTCGGAGAGCATCCAGGCGAGGAGTGAGGGCCCCTGCACCCACCACCATGCAGGCACCCGTGGCACTGCACCGCACTGCGCCTGCCCTCAAAGGAACATGTGGACCCTGATTGGCCACAGACACCTCAATCCCAGACTGGGGTCATGGACTTCATCACCAGAACTCGACATGCCATCTCCAGAGCCTTGCACAGAGCTTGAGCACTGCTGCCCTTTGGTGTTTGCTTTGCCTCATCCACAGCCACATCTGGACTGTGCCCACTATGGCTATCCTGCCCCAGGTGTTGCTTTTACTGCCCCACTGCTTAATGCCTTAAGCATATGTAGAAATTAGTAGCCAGCTGTGACTCCCCAGTAGCAAACAGCCCCAAAACTTCAGCCAGCCTCACATCAACACACTGGGCTCCAGTGTATTCAAGGCAAGAAGGGCACTGGTGAGGGCAGTGGGTGTCTTCTAGCCCTCATGCTCTCAAGGAGGAAATGGAAGGGCCAGGCATGATGTCTCCTTGTGTTGCATGGACCCTCCTGAGCTGTAAGACCCCACTGCAGCTCCCCTTCACTCCTGGCAGAGCAGACAAGGTGAGCAACACCCCATGGGTTGGCACAGTAGGTGTCATGAGTAGATGACCTTAGGCCATCTTTAGTGTTCAAGTTAGCTGTCAAGTCACAGATCTATCCAGCAGGCTTAGCTGGTGGTTGTCATAGATGAAGGATGCTCCAGAAGCCCCTTTTCCTATCCAAAAGTGATAGTAAAGGCTGGGAGACAGCTTTGGCCTGGAGATTCTTGTGTAGGTCTTGCTCCTCTCCAGACAAGAGCTGACCGGTGTTGACAAGGAGTTCACCCTTGGCATGAGTTATGTGTGACCACAGAACCCATGGATAGGATATAAACTGTGAGACACAGATGTCCAACTGCTTTTTAAAGACCTAATAAAGGTAACAGGTAGATTAATGTCCTACTTTGTCCTGCTCTAGGCATCCTAGCTCCATCCTGCCATGCCCAGTCCTGGTGCACCCCATAACCCTGATGCCAGTGTCAGTGGGATGCCCTGGGCCAGGCACCAGGAATAAGGAGCAATAAGAGCAATTTTCTCCCTGGAAGGGAAACCACAAGTGTTTCCACTGGGAAAGGACCACTTTGTTCCTCAGCAGGGACATGGTGGTGCCAACCTGCCTAGGGAACACAGAAAATCAAAAATGTGACACATTTAGTGGGCTGCTGCTGGGACCCAAGGCTAACTGGAGAGGAGAGACCAGCTATAAGAACTTCACCACTGCTGCCTTGCAGGATTGACTAGGGAAGAAAAAAAGCCACCTCCAGGGATAAATTAGCCATGACATTAGGCAGCTGGCAGTGAACAGCCTGGTCTGCATGCACGTGTCCCTTGCTAGGGGAAGGATCCTGGTTGAATGTGTAGTTTTAGTTCTGAAAAGTGAAGGGAAAATGGGAGCAAGCAGGGTTTTTTCAGCAGGAAACAGGGTGGTTCTTGTTTACTGGTAGCCACTTTCATGGAAACGGGGACTCAATCTAAATAGCACAAACCCAGCATTTTAAGGGCCTTTTTTATTAGCAAAATCAAACTACCCTAAATTAGTTACATCTATATGTATATAAATATTGCTTAAATGTGTTTTACGTATAAAATTGATTACTGAAAGAAAGCAATGTTCATAGTGGAAGAAGTGAACTGACTGCTCCTGGTTCCCACATTTGCCAAGATTTTAGAGCTCATCCCTCCGTGCCTTGTTTTCATTTAGGAAATGGAAGAGGAAGGCAACTTTTCCGGCCTTCCCAATTCCCAGCTGCTTTCTCAGCTTTGTATAAACAACCCACCGAATTGACTTAACTGAACAGGATGAAATAAGGAGAGTTTGCTGTTTGCACCTGCAGAGGAAGCCGCTGATATCAAAAGCAGTTTCAGCAACCCCAGTTCTGCTCTGCCACTCAGCCTTGGCCTCCCTGAAAATGCCAGAACCAAATAAATGTACTGATAGGGTTTTGTTTTAAACTCTTAGATTAGTTTCTAGTGAGGCTAGAGTCAGGGTTTGCTGTATTTTTATACTGATGTATATTTAAATTTCATTTAGTGTAAATAAACACATTTCAGTATATATTCTATATTGTTAGCTGATTTGTATCCCTATTATCAGCAGGATAAGCAGGCAGACAGCTGTTTTCAGGCCCCATTGGGGTGCAGTCCTGGATTTACCATTTCCAAATGTGTTTGATGGAGCTGGTCCCCTTCCTCTCAGTGGAACCAGGAAGCTGCTTTGAGCAGTTCTAGCTCTGGTAAATCAAAGCACCAGTTCAACCTGAAAAAGAGTGTGGCTCTCCGGAGTTGGTGAGCGGGCAGAGATGTTCAGCATCTGCCTACAAGCTGCATCAGCCGCATCGCTGCCCACCAAATTGCTCAGCCTACGCTTTGAGCTGGCTCCTAGGTAGAGATTCACTGGAGCTCCAGCTCACACAGCAGCTACTAATTTCCACCACAGGCAGCAAAAAGAACGTGCCCCCCTGCCATGGACTCACCCCAGGCTGGGTCAGGAGGACCCAGAGAGTGTATGTGCCTGCAAGGAAGGCAGCCTCACTTCATCGGATGCTCATGAGGATTCTTGAGGTAAGGTAGGTGCAGGGGGGGCCACCTTGAAAAGAATTCAGGTATTTTTTATCTTTCAAAAGAGAAAATGAAATTAGAAATGACAGAACATAATGGTGTTTTATGAGATGCTACTCTGGGTCACAAATGAGGGCACCTGAAAGCTAGAAAAAGGCCAAATCCATATCTGAGAGATATTTAGGCAACTGTAATTCTGTTAGTGGCATGGATTTGGCCAGTGCATGTCATGCATCACCTTCTCCACAGAAATTCTGCCTCTTTTAATGCTCAGGTGTTGTAAGCAGGGAATAAACCAGACCCAAGGACACCACACAGCCTGAAACCTCCTGGCATCTCCGCACTTGACTACAACATAAACGTGTTAGTTTATCACCGTGATTTACTAACAGAGCTGGAGAGACACCACGGCAAGGACTTAGCTGCGCAGCACTGTGCGAATCTAGCTACAGTGCTGGAACATTGTTGCTAACCACGCAGCAGAGCCCGTGCGGGGCTGGGGTGCTCTGCTCATCTCTGACCAGTATTGACATAATATTTAAACACGATCTGGAATAGAAAAACACACCCAGATGTTGCTGGCTATTGGGTGACTGGATACCTGATAGCAGCAGGACCCACTGTTCTCGCTTCTCTAGGTACTGACATTTATGCTGTGACACCAGCGGGGCTCCAGCAACAAACAGCAAGGGGCTTCTCGGAACAGACCGCGCTCTCACGGACATGTTTATTAACCAGCTCTCGCATCCTCTGCTCCAGCCACTCCAGAGATGATGCTGCCTCAAGGAAACTGCAGCCACTCCAGGCCAACTCAGGGCCACGGGCACCAAGTTTGCTGCCCGGGACAGCTGGACTGTCACTGAGAATGGCCATGGACAAAAAGGGCCAGAGCAGGGTGGCTGGGAGCAACTGATGCCTTGGAAGCAGTGAAATTCTTTAAGTTTCACTGGTGTTGGCCACCCCAAGTCCTGCATCATCCTGTTCAAACATGCTGCCATCTCTGCTCTTCCTCCACCTCCTCTGCGCTCTTGATTCCACACCAGCCCTTCACTTAATGCAGATACCTCACGTTAGTATCTCGCACAAAGAGCAGCAGGTGCTTCACAGAAGGTCTTTTTCAGAGCTTTGCCCAGCTGAAGAGGTGAGGAACCTCCTGGAGCTCTTGGATCTGCATTTGCAATGGGCAGGTTGGCACCCAGGGAAGCACATGGGTAGGAGCACGCTTCGTCAAGACTCTGCTAGGTGAACCAGCTCGCTCACTCGAGTGATTTAGTTCTGTCCCTCTTTGGAAACAGTCCCTCTGTGTTTTACATTTCACATTCTCCCAACAGAGTTTTGCAAATTACTTTCTCAGTTCAGTGCTTAAATAGTTGTATCAGGAAAATTACATTTGTCCTGTGGTTTTAATTCCATATGTAAATAAATGAATACATCGGCCGAAGCTGTGTTCTGAGGCAATGGTTGAACCATTACCTCAAAGGACAAAAGATGTCTTGGAGTTTTTGTTTTTTTTTTTTTTTAAATCAACATTTACTTTTCCTACCAAAATTGTTTGCTAATTTTGTGAAGTTTTGGTAGCATGAAAAAAGCTACATGGTAGACAAATAATTCACCTTCCAAAATCCAGCCACCTCTACAATATAATGGGAAAAAATCCCACTTGCTTTCTGTCAGTAGTCTTCCAAACTGACCAATTTGTCATGTTAATTGTGGGTCAGAGCCTACCTGGAGCAGGCAGGAAACCAGGTGGGTTTTCTATCCACTGTGGGAAATTCCATTGCGTAAAAGAGCTGATCTGATTTGGGTTGGGTCTTCCAACAATGATAAGACCTTTATTTGCAATAAACAGCATAATATGGAGAAATCATTCAGCACTAATTTTATCCCTAGGCAAACATCCTCCCCAACCTTTACATCTGTGTATAAATGACTACAATTAGGTAGCGCCATTGTGAACACACGTGCATTTATGCATGGGGAAGACATAGAGAGGTTGTTGTGATCATGAACACATAATATACATTTTAAACAGAACCCCTACTATATAAGGGGTGGCTCAACAGTTACAGACTTAGACACAAGGAAGAAACATTCATTTTCAAGTAACACCTGAGCAACTCACCATTCAGAAATGGCTCCAGGTATTTTTCTTTATTTCAAATTTAAACGATTGCCTGCATGCCTAGGGTGGTGGGAGATATCATACACATGAGATAGTGGTGTGGTGGGCCATATACATTCAGTGAGAGCCCTAAATTAAAATGTTTAACTTATAAATCAAAGAAATGGAATATAATTCCCTACAGTGTGACTTTAATGAACTGATGTAAATAATCATTAGCCAAAACTCACTGAGACTCAAAAAAGGCTTGTGAGCATGAAGAACAAGGGGAGCTGCAGTTATGGTAGTTACTGCTAACAAAAATTCTGGCAGTGATATTAAAACTCACATTCAAGCCTTAAGCCAGGGATCAGGATGGTGTCTAATGCAGCAGTCCTACATGCTTCAGGGTATTCCTCCACCCAAAGGCATTTGGCTGAGCTTATCTTTGTGGTCTCAGTAAGCACAGATGGACACTTGCATGGCTTAAAGCCTTTAGGCTTGACCAAGACCATCAATTCTTACAGGTGTGTCCATCAGAGAACAAAAGTACTTTAGTGCCAGCATGGGCAAGGAAATAGCTCTTGTCCCAGTGGAAGCAGGCAGCAGGTGATATAAAACAAGGGTAAAGTGAGTTATTTCCAATTCCTCACCTCCTTGGGATGGTACCTTGTACTCACTGTCCCCTGCTCTCTCACTGTGCCCTCCTCCTGAGGCCAAGGCCTAAAGAAAATCACAATGATCATGTTGGAAAAAACAGCAGGAATGTGCTCTAGTTTTCAAGGAATAATGACTTCAGCAAGAAAATAACGCTCGTAACTGGGAGTAGCACGAGACTTGAGGGCACGTTAGGAGAGAAAGGAGGGATTTTCACTTGTCTTACAGGAGCTACAAATATAAGTTTACTTACGGAGACAAGGTGTCCATCGAGGTGAGCCCTCAGACAGCAAGGACAGAAGAAGATGAGTAGAAATTCACAGGTGCCACCCACTCCTCCGCACAGTCACTAAGGATCTACTAACCCCTCTCTCCTTCTCTTTGCTGTAGGGTCATGGTTTTCTCCTCTCTTCATTGCTGTGATCACATTGGGATTGCAGTGGCCAAAGGAAGCTGCAACCTTCCCGGCCATGCCTCTTTCCAACCTGTTTGCCAACGCCGTGTTGAGGGCTCAGCACCTTCACCTCCTGGCTGCTGAGACATACAAAGAGTTTGTAAGTGTCGCGGTATCAGGGCATCAAATCCTCATTCTGTCGGTGGTTTGGGGACTATGCCAGGGCTGTGTCAACCCAGAGTCTCTGTAAGTTCCTAGGAACAAAGACATTTTTAAGCATTGGTGTCTTCTCTTTTAGCTTAGAGTGAGGAAAGGGAGTCTTAGTAGGACAGAATCTATGGCAGACCTCATTGAAAAGATTTCTTGAGGTGGTCAACTATGGCCAACTATGGTGAATAGTTTAGAACTATTCACTATTGCCAATAGCAGATATGAGCTGCCTGCT
>JAUBNY010000337.1:101112-140242 GCA_032275445.1 Crypturellus soui
GATGCCACCCTGTGCCCCGTGCTCTGGGTGTCCCTGCTGGAGCAGGGGGCTGGACTAGATGATCTCTAGAGGTCCCTGTCAACCTCAACCATCCTGTGATTCTGTGATTTTTACCTCAGAGGGAATGCTTGTTAAAAGGCTGTGTGAAATCCCTGCGGTTAATCATGGGACCCATTAGCAGGCAAAGAACAAAAATATGTAGGTGCAATAATAAAAGTTTTATCATCCTGCTCAGCGAGATGGAGTTCTGCCTTTGCACACAGCAAAGTCCTAAATGGGGGATTTTCATCTTGCTTAGTTCGACAGCAGTTATTTACCAGGAAAGGTCACTGATACAATATTCTTCTGAAAGCAAACATCAGTCTCGTGTGATGTGTCAGCAGTGTGCAGTACAGTGTCCAACTCCTGCAATTTGCATTAAGGAAATGTCTAATGAACCTTGTGACACATTACCCCATTTCATGACATTGAGTCACCTGCTATTTGCAGACAGAGCTATCTTCCTTTCTGGCGGCAGAGTAACCCTAAAATATGAGGTATTTTTGTGTGTGAAGTAACTAATATCCATCAGAAGTATCAGTGGGTAGAAAGAAATTTCTGCTGTCTTGTGCTCTGTGCATTTTCTTCTGTCGCTTTTAACTACCATTATTTAAACACATGGAGAAGTGACCTAATATTAAATGGCCATTAGAGAAGCGTGCAGCAAAGTGAGGCAGGAAACCTGCTGCTTCTCAAACCTCCGTTTACCAGGAGTCACCCCTTGCTTCACCTGCAGTCTCACTTTCCTGGGGATGGTGCATGGGAGCGATTTAGTGTCTCTGCAAGGCATGTACCAGCCCCATGCGCATAGCTAACAGGAATTCAGAACAACTTGAATGGCAGGAGAACTGCAGGGTGCCCTTTCGGTTCATTACCTTGTGATTTTGGTCAGTCATTCTGAAATAGAAACGTTCCTGAGTTTGTAGATTCCCGTTCCTGATTTGTACAGACACTGTCTCTTGCACATGGTAACAAATACATTTTATTTCAAGGTGCCAAGAGAGGAAGTTAGAAGATGTGGTACAGAAACTAATTCAATCTTCATTTCTCTTCTCAGGTCAATGAATTGTCCTTGGACCAGATTGACTTTGAAGAAGAAGAAGTTTTGTCTGATCTCAGCTTTGATGATAACCTCCCTCAACAGGAGACACTGTCTAATTAGTGCAGCCCAGTATTCAGCTATTTTGTGAAGTGCTGCAGTATCTGATTGAGATTGAGAGTCTAAAGCTGTGAAATGACATAAGCCTCTTATCCAACACTTTCTCCAAATACATAACAGTGAAAGAAATGGGCAATAAACCTAGTGTTACTAAAATTAAGCCCCAAAATGTATACTGTTTTTGGAGAAGAAAGTGTTTTCCTGTCGATTTATCCAGGTCAGCTATATATGGAAGTGAGCTTGGCTGCATGATTATTATTTAGACAGCGTACCAGATGTGTATAGTGCTTAAAAATAAAACAAAAGGGCCCTTCCTGGTATTGCTACGGTACAGGTTAGATCTGATCCGCAAGCGAGCAACAGAGATGGGTAGAAAGAGCTTCTGCCAGCAGGAGTAGCTGTAGGACTTGGCCATGTGCATTGAGACACGATAAAAAAAACGGATTGCTCTAGGTGAAATTTCTCTTAAAGAGATAAGCCAAAGCCTGTGCTGAGCTGTCGAACCAAGGAGCTGGGACATTTTCATCATGTAAAGCAAAGGCTCTTTTTCAAGCTGTGAGCATAGGTTTTTCTTTAAATCAAGTGGAATCGTATTTTGTAACTGTCTATAGTAATGAACCTCAGAGGCAGGATCTTCACTGGGGTGTTACGTCAAGGTCTGCAAACCAGGTGCGTGCTGGGGGAGATGATCATGATTTTGGTAATAAACCTCTGCTCAGATCCTCTTACTTCTGCGATTAGAAGTAGGTGGTTGAGACGTGGGAGATCCCAGGGAAGACGCCCACCGCTCGGCGAGGTTTTTAGCCAGGAAGGCGCAAAGGTGAAATAGGATCAGTGGCTGGTGGCCGAGGTCAGAAGAGCAGTTACAAGGGGAGTGACGTGTGGTGCCTCCTGGGTGGAAATAACCAAGTGCTGGAACAGACATCCGGTGGCTGCAGTAGATCCTGCACCTGATCCTCCACCTCATGCTCCAAGCGCTCATCCTGCTTGGAAAACAAGACACTGCACCATGGCTGGGAGCTACCAAGCTGCCCCCTTGGCTGGAAAGACCAGGGGGCTGGTGTGAAATTGAGCCTGATGCCTCCCTGCTGTCTCTCCACGCTAGGGAGCCCACGAGGAGCCCTGGGCCACGCTGAGGCCCAGCCAGCACAAGGAGCTGGTGGGAATAGGCTGCCTCAATCCAGCCGTCTATTTGCAGAGCAACTGTGCTTACCTGGAGTTGGGGGTCGGGATCCCATCCTCCATGTCGACTACACATCAAGTTCAAGGTTTCTAAAGAGGAAGAAGCGTCATGATCTGCGGGACCGGGCAGGGGAAGCAGCTGGGGCCTACTTGGGGCCTCCAGGCGCGTGGCGCCTGTTGCCTGGCAACGCCGCCCGCCCCTTGGGCACCATGGGCCTGGCCTGGCCCTGCCGCTCTCTCGTCCTTCTGGCGCTGACAATGGCGGTGACAACAGCCCCTTTCCTGGATGCTGACAGTGGCGGTGACAACAGCCCCTGGCCTGACGCTGCCTGCCCCATGCCCTGCCACTGCAAGGGGCGGCTGCTCAACTGCAGCCAAACTGCTCTGGCCAGCGTCCCCCAGACCGCCCGCGGCCCAGCCGTCTCCATGCTGTGAGTACCGCCCACCGCCATGGCGGGGTTGTCCCCACGCTGGGACCGGCCTTCCCCGTGTCCCTGCACGAAATGGCTGCCAGGAGCTGCAGGCCGTGGCAGCAACATCCACATCTGCCCTGGTGCTCATGGCCTGAACCTCCTCGGCCTCAACTCCCAGCGAGCGCCGCCTGGCTAAACCAATTTGCCCTATTTTCACCACCAAATTTGCAGGGAAACAGGTTTTTTTCTTTTTTTTTTTTCTTTTTTTTTTTTTTCCTGAGTGTGCTCTTCAAGGTTGACCCCTCCAGGATGCCTCTTTCCTGAGGAAACAGTGGGATTTGTGGGATCAGGAAGGGGACCTTGCAAACGCTTCATTAAAATCCATGGATATTTTGCTGTGGGGAATGAGCAGCTCAGGCACCAAGAAATATCAGACACAGGGAGCTGATTTCGCAAGCTGTCTTCTGCAGTGCTTTTACAAGATAGTTACAATGTGCCAATCTTTTCTTTGCAGAGATTTCACTGGCAACACTATTTCTTCCATCGACACAGGAATGTGGAAGGAATACCCGTGGGCTGAGTACCTGTGAGTATTCCCTAGCATTTGAAACGGGGGGAGTTTTCCATCCCTCTGATCTGGCTTTTGAGCCAAGGGCATGACAGACACCAGCATCCACAGAAACCATTTTTATTTGAATTCGAACTCGAGATGCCCAGCAAGGAGGGATGTGAATTCCCTGTGCTTCCCGGGACAACAAGAGATGCCATGAGCTGTGGCTCTTATGGGAAAGGTGGTTCCAATCCTATGGGATCCTTCTTTAATCACTGATGGCACTACGCTGACCTAAGCACAGGGACAAGTGTCAGGAGGTCATATTGGTCCTTGCAGTGATTCGGGGAAACAAGGAGGTGTTTTATTAAAGCTATTGCAGAATGTATCCCTCTGACAACCCCGTTCCCAGTGTGGAGCAGTAGGTGCCTGTGGTCTCCTTGCAGAGTTCTCCAGGACAACGCTCTGAAGTCGGTGGGGAGGCGCTCCCTGGAGGGTTTGCTCCTGCTGAAGCACCTGTACGTACCAGTCGCGTACCCTGCTTGGGGAGCTGGGGAAGGCTCACAGCACCTGTTGCCACATGTCCTGCGCTGGGAGGAGCATGATGCCATCCCTGCCTTTGGCCCACTGCTGCTCGACCCATCCTCACAGAAATTTGCCTTATTCTTCCCTTATTCCAGGCTATGTGCTCCCTCAAAGCAGGCATCTTAGTGCTGAGCATTGCTGTTGCAATAGGGCACAGAGGGAGGATCCTTCTGGTGGTACATGCAGGGTAACTTGTAATCCATCCCACATTAGTGACCATTTTTGGGATAGTCTCTCTGTTTGTTTATTATCTTCCTGAAATTCTGCTGGCAGCCAAAGAGAAACAGAGGAGCCTATAGTGTTTCTTCCAATGTCAAAATCTCAGACGGATTGAAACTGGGAGGTCCTTTCTCTGGCTTCCTGTTCAGAGCAGGGCTAACTTCAAAGCCAAGTTGCTCAGGGCCATATCCGATTGAATTCCTCCCTTCTTGGAGGAAAAACAAAGGTGCATCTGTGCCTACACAATGTCACATGAGACTGCAACAAGTCCTCTGCCTCTAATACTGTTTGCAAGGAAGCAGAGGGGCATTCAGGCTGTGTTTTCTCTTCAAAGCTCAGTTTTTCACACGTATTGGGTTTTCCTGTGCAGTAGAAGACAACAGCACAAAGGAAGTGTGAAAAAAAGAATAGCAAGATGTTGTCCTATTCTCTGTCTTCTGCTCAGCTGCTATCAGACTGTCTTTTCTCATTCCCTGGCTACTGAGAAATGCATAAGAGACAAAATAAATCCTCCTGTGAAAGCTCAGGTTGTTAGTTCCCAGAGCCCAGGTTACCTGAGTAACTCATGCTAGATGCATGAGCGCATTTTTCTAGCAGCATAAACTTCTCATCAGAGGAAAAAATATCACTTGTGTGAAAAAAAAATGACAGCAAGGGAAGCCCTGGTTGGAGCTGGCCCACGAAAATATGTACAATTTGATTTATTGGGTGTGGCCCATATGTGTTTGCATTTTTCCCAGAAGAGGGGAATTTGTGTTTTCTAGGACTCATATTGGCTTGGAGGGAGCCAAGTCCGGCGCTATCTTGGCCTGTTGAGCAGATACAAGTGGCCTAAGTGTTGGGAAACAAAGATCCAGGAACCAAAAAGCAGAAAGGCTGATCCGCAGAATGCGGTTTATAGGCTAAATGAGTTGAGTTTGGAGCAAACAGGCTTACAAACACGCTAATCTGCAGGTCTGAAAGAACCATCTCCACAGCACGTCCATTTACTCATGCACGGACCTTCCTCCCACTGCCCCTTTGCTCACTGCCAGACTCTGCCGGGAGCTGCCTCCACGGGAGCTCCAGATCCTGCGGCCAGAGCTGCAGCAGCTTTCTGAATGCTTTCCCTTCTGTAGGGAAGTCAGCTCCTACCAAAGAAACGTGCATTTGTCATGTCTAATTTTAGCCACCTAATGATTGCCTAGGATTAAGCTAATTGTTCAGACTCTCTTTATTCTCTGTGGAAAGGAACAGGCACTTCCCATTCACCCAAGCCATCTTAGGAACCTCTCCGAGGAGGGGATGAATCACACTCCAAAAATACTTCTGTCTCGCTGTTGACTGCAGAACAAGCCGAGGCAGCAATTCGGGCTCAGACCTTTTGATTTCTAAAGCGAGCCAGGTGAATCTGCTGTGGCTGAGTCTTTACTCACATCTCGCAGCACAGCTGTGATGGAAAGTGGAGTTTAGGTTATCCCTGCAGGTCTTTATTGCGGCGCTTCCAAACGGTGTCCCTTTACACTAAGTTCTTCCCAAAATATTGTGTAGTAGGGGAGAGAGAAAGAGAAAAATAATCATTTTTTAGCACACACGAAGTTACCAACCTGTTCCTGAGCCCTGCAGCTACAAAGCTGTTGTTGAGGCTTTTCTGGCTGACTTAGCAAGCAAACCACAGATGATCCCAAGGGCAAGGATCACTGTGGCACATCCCGAGGATGCCGCGTTGGTGTGGTCCATGCGGATGCTTCATCAGCTCTGCACTGTGCCTCTCGAGAGGAATCTTTCTGTTTCCATAGAGGCAAATCAAGCCCTGAAATAATTCTAAAGAGATCTGAGCTCAGAAAACATCATGGAGATGAAGGCACCTCCAGTCCTGAGGGTTATCACAGGTTATTCACCGGTGGAATCTAATATCGAATATAAACACTGCATGAAATCAGAGCCATGTAACACATGTACTGCCAGGCTCGAAGCAAGGGAAAGTAAACACGACAGTGCAAATGCAATTAACATTTCACATTCTAATTTTAACAGAGATTTATCCTGCAATAAAATCCTGTCGATTGAGGAGCACGCTTTTGAGCCACTTCCTTTTTTGCAGCTTATGTGAGTTACAAAAGCATCTTTCCAATGTATTTACAGAGGTCTGTTTACATTTACAACCCCTTTTGCGCTAGGAAATGTTCCCGTTATTTTTAGAACGGTGACTGCATTTCTACAGCTAAAAGACTAACCGAGACAGAGCTGAAGAGATCAGTGCACATGGCTGGGTGACCCAAAACAGAATGAGAATTAGTGTGGTTGTCCAAATGCAGCCATAATGGAAGCCATTTCTTGAAAGTTTACTATATCCTGAAACAGAAATAGATTAAGCACATGTGCACTTCATTTCCTCCCCTTGACAGGTTAAGCAAATGAGAAAGTGGGAGAGTTTCCTCCCTATTCTACCTTGGATTTGCATATTTCCTCCAAATCAATATTGCTCAGCACCAGCTTCCTCCTGGACAGAGTGGATTCATTGCTGCAATTTTCTTTTTCCCAGAAACCTTCGTGGGAATCTCATCATGCACATCCAGAATGGCACGTTCCAGGCCTGGCACGGGATGCAGTTTTTACAGAAGCTGTAAGTTTGACGAGGTCTGAAGATGGATCAGAGCGTCAATGACCATGGTGGCCATGGGAGCAGACTGGATTTGGTTGTAGGCCGCTGTTGGTTGCAGGGGGCCCCACAGGCTGCCAGATGGCAAGGCCAGCGTGAAGCACCCTGCACCAGGATGCTGTGCCACAGCCCAGCCGTCACAGTCTCCTTAAACTTTTCCAAAGGAGGTGCAAACCCCTCTGTAAAGAACTGGATCCTACTTTAGATGTCATCTGGGGACTGCCAGGAGCCTGCCGGGGTGTGAGGCAGGGCTAGGATGTGCCAGGGAGGATGAGGGAGGGCAGGAGGAAGCCAGAGGCTGAAGGTGGTAGGCTGCTTTGATATGCTTTAGGGGGAAAAATGTGATTTTACCCAGATAGAGGTTTTTGTAGAAGATACTTGTTTTCCTCAGAAGTTTCACCTTTTCAACAGAAGCTCCCCACCCAAACCAAGTAAAGCTGTTTGGCAAAAGCCCCTCAAAAATTTGCAGCATAATTTGTGGCAAAACTATGCCAAAAAGTTCACTTTGTATACTTGCATTTAAAAGGCAAAACGGCTCCAAAATATACAAAAAGAAAACCTTGTTCTTTTGGACACATGCTTCCAAGGAAGCGTGTCCTAGTCCGTATGTATTTTGACCAAGAAGCTTCCAAGGAAAGGACGACTATTTCAGTCTGGATCTGAAGCAAGAGAGAAGCCAGGACATTTTGCCCACCAAGGGTTCATATACATAGGGAAAAGTCCACAGGCTCCCTGCTTCCCCAGGGCTGCGTCTCTTGTGCACCAGACAAGGTGGGAGAAGAAGGGATGGATGACAGTTCTCACAGAGCTTGGCCACAGCTTTTCCTGGCTGGGTGCAGTATTAGTAAAATTTATGGACTCTGGAAAAGTAAAAAAATATGGAAAGTTCAGAGCCCAAAATAACACCAAAAACCTGGTCAAAGGAACCAAAGGGAATGCGTGAGCTGAAGAGGAGAGAAAGCAATGTTGTATTTTCCGAAAGACCCACTTCTGGGCTTTTGCTCTTTTAGCTGGAGATAATCGGGACCTGATGTATTTGGTGAATCAGCCCATCAGCATCTGTTCCTGCCTCTGGCCTTCATCCCAGAGCCTTCTTCACATGCATAGCACTGAGCCAAAGTTTTATCTCCAGGCTAAAATTTCCATGTTTGTTCTCCACTTGAAAGGAAATTCTTTGGGGAGGTTTGAGTAAAAATTGTTCAGCCAAATCCACATCTGCCATCCATAAAAGTAGGCTGGATCCTTATCAACGGTGCAGCCTCTTTACACCACTCACATAGTATAGAGGAGCCTCGAAAGGGGATTTCAGTGTAATTCCACATCAGATCCAACTCTCTTTGGGCCTCTCTGATATTCAAAGGCTGCAAATTTGAAGTCTGGCAAGAAGAAAACTCCTTGATCACCAAAGTGCTTTACAATGATCTGGTGGTAACCTGTGTTGATTTAGCTGTGTTTATAGGGATCGGGAAGCACTGAGGCTTTTACTCTTCAGTTAAGTGTATTAACCACCTCCTCTTGCCTCAGGACCTGCTGTGCAGGGCCAGTCCTTCGCGGCTTTCCAGGCATCTGGATCTGTGTGTATAAGGCGAGATACGTCTGTGTCCCTACCCGCGCCCCTGGTGCCCTCTGTCCTGCAGGCTCCCCATTCCCTGCCTTGCGGCAGTACCTGGTGCCCTGAGCTCCCCCAGACCTTCAAGAGAAGCTTTGGCTCTAGGGCCCAGGGAGGACGAGTAGAGAATGCTGCAAACCAAGGGGGAGACGTGACCCCTCCTGGCAGTGTGGGGACAGGGAGCATCCTTCCCTCCTGGGCCACCGTTCTCCTTCACCATCCCTGTCCCAAAGGAAGGCCCTTCAGGGACACAATGCTCAGGTCCAGCCAGACTCTGTGTTGTTACTTCTCCTAGAATGCAGCAGTCGTGACCCACGTGTCAGCCAAAAGTGAGGCTGAGGCTTTTACAGCTGCGGGCTACCACTGCCTCCAGAGTCTCCCTCAGCACCAGAAACAGTGGTTTGAGTGTTAGAAGCTTTTCACTTCTCCTTGTCCTCACAAACCTCAGCATCACTTTCATTCTCAAGCAAAAAATACATGGGGAAAAGGTTACAAAAATAGAAAGCCAAAGGCAGGGCCCTTCGTTTCACCCAATCATAGTGACCTTTTGGTTTTTTTTTTACAGGATCCTAAGCCATAACCCCCTGTCTGTTATTGATGACACGTCATTCTTTGACCTGCCTTCAGTCAAATACCTGTAAGTATTGACTTATCCTTACCAGTTTAATGGGGTCCTGACCCCATTGCCTGGCACCCAAGATGGTTTGAGGCACCCAGGATGGTTTGCAGCCCAGAGCTCTTGGGGGAGCTCCGCAGGGACAGAGACATCAGTACTTTTCGCAGAGGGTCTTTCTGCTTGCAGCTCTGCTGTCGCCCAGACCCCCTTTTGTCTCTGCTCCATGCGTTTCCTTTTTGCATGGGTCTCATCTGTGCAGGTTGCTGAGCGCTGGCAGGGGACAGTGCTCTTATTCTCCCCGTGTGGTTGCACCATGAACACTTGCAGCTCAGGGGCTGCTGGGCAGAGCGGGATTTTTATCACTTGGCTCTGCGAATGAACTCCAAAAGCTCCACCCTGATCATATAGTCCATCTGTAGACCCAAAATACGCTGAAATCTCTCTTGATACTGTGACATTTGGATGGTTAGTCCTGTCATGTTTCCATCTCCATCCCTGGACAGTGGGATCACATCATGGGGATCAAATACATGGGAACCAGGGAGTCACCTGTGGTCCCACAGGGAGGCTGTGGCAGGGCAGGGAACTGAGCACAGGCCTCAGCAGGATCCGATCTGCAGCTCTCCATCCACCACATGCTGCTCTGTGCTAGAAATAAACTATTTTCGGGACTATTTTCATTGCTGTAATCATTTGCAGAATACTTTAAACTGTGGGGTCTTCTCACTGGCCTTTTAAATATATATTTCACTCACAGGTCCATCTGCATCTCTTCCTTCCCATCACAGACATTTCCATTCCCAGCTCCTTCCTAGTAGACCTTCTGCCCCTGTCTGAGGAACATGTATTTTTATTTATGGGGTGAAAAAAAAAGCTCTGCTTTGTTCTTCAGGGGATTTTTTTAAGTTTATTTTCCACATGAAGGTGCTCACCTGTTCTTCATGGTTTACTCCAGTTTGCTGACTGAAAGACCCTACTTTGTATCTGTGTGTATCATCGGCCAGGCAAAATATCCTCCTGGGCTGGACAGGAAGTGTCTCACTTTGACCACGTGTGAGGGCTGGGGCTGCGCTCACGACAGAGCCAGAAAAGGATTTTGAGCTGGGGATTCTCTTCTGTCCACATCAGCCTCCCACAAGATTAGCAGGATGTCTTTTTCTTTTAGACACCACAGTTAGGAATAGACATAAGGTGAGAGGGTTTGGAATTACTGTTGTGACTGCTTAGGCTGGAGTGGATCCCTCTGTGAATGACACCACCATTACCAGGGATCTGGGCTCGTTCTCCCAGCAGAGTTCCAGTAATGTGGCCTGAAAAAATAACTTGATTTTGCAAATCCTTTCAGAGACCTGGGTGCCACACAAGTGACTCTGCAGACCTTTCACACCCTCCTCCTGACAACAGTCCACTTGGAAACGCTGTGAGTATGCAGGGACTTGGTCCCAGCTGCCTACAAATCACAACTGCTGAATCAAGGAGTCTGCATGGGAAACAAATCAGCTTGCTGCCACCTCAGAATAACCCCAGTAAGCCCAAGTTTCGCCCACCTGGAGCTGCTCATTTTTCCCTACTATCCATCAGCGTATTACCAAAGTCTGTTCAAGGCCCCTGAGCGACAGCAGTGAACAGAGGGGTCTCAGGTCCATTACTGGGCTCTTAGGTATAATTACAGCTCAGATAAATACAAATCATTAAGAACTAAAAGCTATTTAGTTTTGATACCACTGAACTCACCTGCTAAGAAACAGAATTTCCCCATTTATGTGATGTGTTCCAGGTTTTCATAGGGAAGTCTTAAATCAAGTGGGGGTGTGCTTTTCTGTTTCAAATTGCCTTTGGGGATTGGTTCTATTTTTGAAAGTAAAATCAACATTTTGATTCCACTGGAGAAAACTAATTTCTACTTGAAAGTTCTCTTAGAAATCTGGAACATATTTTTGTCCATCAGAATTTTCACTGGGCGGGGAAATAAATTTTCCAGAGCTGTAGAAGATATCCAGGCACAACTGGAATGCATTATCTCTGTGTGTTACCTGAGTTGGACCCACAGATGTGGATTGAGATGCTGGGGTTTTGTCCAGTAACCTCTTGTCTTTAGCAAACTTCCCAGTGATCTGGCCTGCTGCCTCTGTGCGACGAAAGACACGATAGAGACCCTGTGCAGGACTGTCAAGTTGCGCTGTGAGAATTTATGCTCTGCCAACACTCCCCAGTGCGGTAGGTTTGCTCTCTGTGGAAGACGCTGTCAATGCAGCTTTCTAAACTTTGTTCTAGCTGTAAGAGAGGAGAGAGGGGTCTTTTGAGGGTTACCAGACAAAGTTGGCAGTCCCAACTGTAGTGGTGTCAGTCCAGGCTGGTGGCTACCGTCCGGTCCCAGCGAGGCCAAATGTGGGCAGACTCAGCACTGCACATTGAATAGATGCAAGAACTCCATCCAGATGAGACCTATAAATCTGCCCCAAAGCCAGTGCAGGCAGCTCAGCTGAGCCCTGGGAGGCCTCTGAGCCTCAGGCTTCAACCACGTGACTTGGAAAAAACAAGGGTTGAAAAGCAACTAGTGATTACACCTATCTTTGGTGTCAAACAGTATCTTGAGAAGAAATAGTGAGCTGAGCTAAACAAACACAAGAGCTTCTAATGCACACAGCGCATCCAACCAAGCAAATTATGTGTGCCCAGTACCATTCCCAGGCGCTGGAAGGCAACATCTGCTCATAAACCCTTCAAATTTTCCTTGATATCTTTCTGACCCGTTCCAGGGGCACCGTACCCTGGCCAGTTACAATTCAGCAGTGAGAACAATCCCACACACAGCATGGACATGGCAAAAAGATCCTGTAATGCTCCTATGATCCATTAGTCTAGTGAGTCTGACTTCATTTAAGTCCAGCAAAAATGTGTTCCTAAAGCCACTTGCAGCCAGATCATCAAAGATATTTTGGTGTCTGATTTCCTATCATTTTAAGAGAAGATAAAGCCTGAATACCTCTGTAATCTGTAAATATTCTTGAATGTGTCACCCTGCCTCTGACACTAGCCTATCTGCAAAGCAGGATTAGAGATAAAGCTGTGTTTGCAGCCGTGCTGTAGGACTCCTGAATACTGCTTATTCCAACTGCAGCCTCAGCATGTTCCCTTCACATAGCAGGGCCAGAGCTCTCTGGGGATATTTGCATCACTCTGCGTCAAATGTCTGCTTTTTTCCACTTCCCCTAGGCCTGGGTGAGGGCACCTCGATCCCTGAGCAGAGAATCAGCACTTCTTTATCAGCTGCTCCCTCCACCACTGCTCTTGAGAGCTGGGCAACAACAGAGGCTTTTGAATGTGAAGTATTCCAGGTTTAATTAACTTAAGGGAGAAGAGTTAGTTGGGACAGCTGAGCAGGGACAAACATTTTGTCCTCAGGTGTTTTGCTTTCCAGGCCCTCTCCCAGTTTTAAACTTCCTGGCATTATTTTAGCAGCTCAACACTGACTCATGTTAAGCTGTGGAAAATTCTCAAACAGAAAACCCCTGCCCCCAGGACATTTCACACTGATTTGAACAGAGCCCTGGGAGAGACCAGAAAAAAAAAATGTATCTCTTCTGCCCCAGTGAGATAATCTGATTTAAGAAGACTTTCTCCTCTGTAATGCAGACACCATTTGGTTTCACACACTCCCTTGTCTAAAAGATGAGCGCCTGCTGTTTGGGTAACCCTCTGACCCTGCACTTTGGCAGATGGTTTATTGTGATGTGGGAGTCACTGATCTGCTCTCTTGGTGTTTCACAGCTCACACAGATTCTCTAGAAGAGATTCGAGCAGAGATAAAGAAAGTGTTGAAGTCCAGAAAGCTAAACAGCACTGTGGTGTTAAACCTCAAGCCCAAGGAACCTTTTCTTGGAGGCCATGAAACCACAACACTTTCAGTGCTCCTGAACCTGACAAGCTCCGGTGCTGATCTCATGTCCAAAAGTAATTCCCTTTTCCCTCAGCACCTACTTCAGCAGGGAGGTAAGAGGAACAAGGAGCTGATGCTGATGCTGCATGGCATTCAGCACATGGACTGGAGCAGTGCAAGCGATATGAAGAAACTCTATTTCCTGGCAAAAGTGCTGGAGGCTGAGCTTGAGAAGAAGATGTCCAAAGCTAAAAACATCACGACTGCGAAGAACATTCTCCCTCTCCCACTGATGCTGGCCCTACAGAGCCGGGTGGTGCGCGGGGCCCCAGCAGAGGGACAAGATGGGACCCCGGCTGCTGCAGGGGGAACGCAGGCGCAGCGTGACGCAGACTTGCAGCGCTCACCACCTAACCTGTGGGAAGTATCTGAGAGTTTAAACCCCGCTAACATGTTCTTCAGGCGTCTCAGCATGTCCAGGCCTTCTTCAAAGCATCCTCTTTCGTACTCGTCGGCAGAGGCCTTTCATTTGTCCAGGTCTTTTAAGAATCAAAATTACCCTGAGGTTATGAAACAGGCCCAAAATCCTTCTGAGATGGAGGATGGAGAGGATGACAAGGAAGCACTGCCTCTGAGCCATAGCTACGTGTGGGCCTACAAAAGGAAGGACCAGGAAGAGAGCCCGTGTCAGAGAAGCGATCAGCTTTTCTTTAGGCCAGACCACGAAGAGAGCCCAGAGGAGTTGCCCACACCAAGCCCGACTAAACCAGAGCAGAGACTAAACTCGGCAGGACAGTTTTTCTATAACCTGTTGGTTACCCGCAGCCACCCTGTTGCAGTGAGTGCAGTAGAAAACAAGCCCAAAGACATAACTTCCTCTCCAGGTGGGCACTCAGTGGGCACCCAGCCCACGGACAAGACACATCGGAAGCATCCACAAGAGTCTCATGTGCCCGGTAAGCCGAGCAGCTCAGGGAGCCCCGCGGCCAAGCCAGCTAAAGAAGATCTCTTTGAAACCAAGCTCAGACACCAGCTGCGCTTGCTCGTGCCCGACACGGCTGTGCGGGCGTTCGTGGCGCAGGTGGCACGCGCCCTGCGCTCCCACTGCAGCCTCCCCGCAGCCCAGCCGGCCTGCGCAAAGATGGTCTCCAAGCTGGGGCTGCTCATGAAGGTGCTCAGTGACAAGCAGGGTGGCCAGGGAGCTTCTGCTCTCGCAGGCCGGTGCTTTCTGGAAGCCAACGGCACAGCACGACCCAAGGCAGCAGGCGGGAAGCTCATGGGGAAGGTAGGATGAACACGGGCTGTTGCTACAGACCAGGGGGGCACGGAAGAAATAACAGTCTCTCCCTCTCTGAATTTTCCTTCTTCTGATCCAGAAGAAATCGGAGTTTGCCCATGACAACGGGCTCCTGATAGCAATATCAGCGTCTCTGTCCATCATACTCTTCCTCATGCTGATTTGCCTTATCGAGGTAAGCCGACGCTCCCTCCAGACAGCTGGAGCCCACAGCGCTGCCACCCAGTGCAGTCTGTGACACCAGAGTGTTACCAGGGACGTCTGCGCACTGGCCAGCTAGCTCATACAGTTGTTTTCCGACCTTCGAAGGTTGGAAAAAACAGCACACAGCTCAGCACAGGCCCGGGCTTGTCCCTGCACCCGTCACGAGCTGCGCAGGGCTCTCCTAATCACAGCCACCGCTCTCCCACCAGCTCCCCAACTCCTTCAAGGGCTCTTGGTCACCGCAGCCTGAGTTTTACGCTCCAGTCCTTGCTGTGCACCCCCTACACATCTATCCCAGGCCCTTCTCAGGGGCTGCTCTGCTCTCCTGCCTGTGCCACTTGGTCAGCCGTGCAGCAATTCCCCCCTACCTTCATGCTTGCTAAAACTCAGCTTTTTTTTTTTTTTGCAAAATGACAAATGCTGGAAGGCTTCTCTGGCCACCTAGCAGCTCTGGGGCTGGGGGGAACCCTCCTAAAAAGGACGCTGCCCCTTTCAGCAAGGTGCAACGGCTCCACGTGGGTCGAGCACCCTTCTCCTTGGTGGAAGCTCTTGTTCCTTTAAAAACCAGCCTCGGGGTCTCAGATCAGCTTGAGAACAGGAGGGAGCGCCCTGCACAGCACTGCCCGGATAAGAAAGGCAGACATAAACATTTCAGAGATTAGGAGTTCAGGTCATTTCTAAGGCAGGGAATGCCGGGAGTTGGGAAGGGAGGATGGGCTCTTTCTAAAAGATTTTTGCTTCTGGCACAGGAAGAGCCTTTTGGCCTCCTCCGTGTTTTTTTTTTTTTTTTTTTTTTTTTTTTTTCCCTGTGGTGTATGAGGGGAAAACGCTGCTGTAACAAGGCGCTCTCTCTTCCTGACCAGGTTTGCTCCCAAAAATCTGCAGCTGCTTCCCAAGCCCAGGGCACCAGCAAATCACGGCTGAGACGGTAATTACTGCCACTGCGGGGCCAGGCTTTGCTTTGCACAGCACCTAATCCTGGAGCCCTGCGAGTGCTCCGGCACAGGCTGCAGAGGCGTCAGGAGGCACCAGTGTGAATACAATCGTGTAGCTTTTCTTAATGGACACAAAAAAGGGCCCCCAAAGCGTGAGTGAGCAGCACTGCCATAAGCAAACACCTTCACTTTTTGATGGGAAGTTCATCTTCGTCAGATGAAACTGCCCCAAGCCCCAAGTTTCTGCCCTCAACACCTGCTGGGGATGTTCCCAGCCAACCATCCTCACTCCCGAAATCCATATGTTTCCCAGCACTGCGGTTACTGGTGGCCTGACCCTAAACCCTGTGCTGTCCTGAGCAGGGGGACTCCAGCAAGGCCACACGCGGGTCACCGTCACCAGTCCTCCCTTTTCTCACTCTTAAGGTTCTTCCAGAGATTCCTGCCGGAGAGACGGAGCAGGAACACCCGTGACACTTCTAAGGAGGTAAGGGCAGCGGGAACGTGGGACTCAGCCCCTCACCGTGCCTGGCCATCCCACGCTCGCGACGCTCCCTCGCCCGCTGCTTTGCAGGGCCCTCCTGGCTCGGATCCAAGCGGGAACAAACCGCCCTGGCTGCGTGACATGTACCAGCCGCTGGACTCCCAGCGGAAGAGATCTCTGGCTCAGAAGCTCTACGACGAGGAGTCCTCGGATGAGGAGGAGATTTTCAACAAGGCCGAGCTGAAGTAGCAGGTGAGGGGAGGGCGCCCGCACTGGGCAGCACCCGGGGGTGTCCCCTGCCGTCCCCTGCAGCCCCGGCCGCTCTGCTCTGCTCTTGTCCCCAGGAGGCTGGAGGAGCCGCGGGAGCAGGAGGAGCCGGAGCGAGGCCGGGCGCTGCTGTGCGGCGGGGCTGTACATAGTTGTGCAAGAGGCCACGGGAGGCTTGGGGGGTTACAATTAAAATTAGTGCTGGTATTCGCCAGGGTGAGTGTCCTGTGGGTGAGCGCAAGCACATGCGCACAGGGGGCTGCGGACGCATGTGTGCATGTGGCAGCGAGCAGAGGGGCCGAGCGTGCAAAGGAGCTGCTCGCCGCGCTGGGACGCACTGCGGGCCGTCTGGTGGTGCCCCTGCACGCGTGCACATGAGTTTGCACAACTAGGGGTGCTCGTGCATGTGTCGGCCCGGGCACGCGTGTGCACTTGCAAGCCCGTGTGCATGTGTGTGTGCATACGTCTGTGTGCACGTGCGTGTGCATGTATGGACATGCGTGTGTGCGCAGGCGTGTGTGTGCGCAGGCAGGCATGCGTGCGTGCATGCGTGTGTGTGTTCACGCGCGTGCGTGCATGCGTGTGTGTGTGCTCGCTTGTGCCAGCCCGCTTGTGCGCATGCGTGCACGGGTGCCCGCCTCTGCACATGTGCGCACGCGCGCCCGGCGCTCCTCCCCCCACCCCCGGGGGCGTGGCCGCCCAGCGCCGCCTCCGTCCGTCCTGGCGTCGCGGGGCGGGGCGGGGCGTGCGCGCACCCGCCGCGGGTGGCACTTCCGGGTTGCCCAGCGGGAGGCGGGGGAGCGCAGAGCCGGTGAGGGGGGGCGCCGGGGGGCGCGAGTGGCGGGGCGGGGCGGGGCGGTGGGTTCAGGCCCCCCCCCGCCCCCTGGGGAGCAGCAGGGCCGTTTGGGGGCGGAATGGGGCAGTTTGGATGGAGAAAAAAAGGGGAGGTTTGGGGAGTTTTGGGTGAAGAGTGGGGCGGTTTGAGCGCAAAATGGGGCTGTTTGGGGGCAAAATGGGGCAGGATGGAGCAGTTTAGGTGGAGAATGGGATGGTTTGAGTGCAGAGTGCCACGGTTTGAGGCAGTTGTGGTGCAGAATGGGGTTGGTTTGGGATATTTGGGTGCAGAATGGGGTGATTTGGGTGGAGAATGGGGCAGAGTGGGGTGGTTTGGGAGATTTATGTGCGGAATGGGGCGGTTTGGGTGCAGAATGGGGCGGATTGTATGCAGAATGGGGCAGAATGGGGCAGTTTGGGTGCGGAATAGGGCAGTTTGGGAGGTTTGGGTGCAGAATGGGACAGTTTGGGTGCAGAGTGGAGCAGTTTGGGTGCAGAATGGAGCAGTTTGGGGGTGCAGGAGTAGGTGTCCTGGGGGGCAGCCCTTTCCCGGTGCCAAGGGGACCCCCTCGCAGCATCGTGCCCACAGTGACCCCTGGTTTGTGCCTGCCCTCGGGGTGCCCCTGGCTGCCACGGTGGGGGGTCCCTCCAACGTGGGAGCTGGGTCTGGCCAGACCCCGTGAAGCCACCGGCCCCGTCTCCCCTCTGCGGTCCCTCCGCGGTGGCTGCTCTCAGGGGTCCCTCATGTTGCCCTGGCATGTGGAGCGTTTGCAGCCCCTATGTGTCGCCCACAGGGATGCGGCACCTCTGCAGCCTTTCGCCGGCCGCAGCTCCTCCCACTCGCCCGGTGTGGCTGGGACAGGACGAGGCTGCTGCCCCCCTCGTGCCCTGGACGACCCCCCTCGCTTCCGGGGCCGGAGCACTGCAGGGACCCTCCTTGGCTGCCTCTGCTCGGCCCTGAGCCAGCTCCTCCTGCCGCAGAGGTCCCACACAATGTGGAGCCGGGAGTCGCGCTGGAGGCCCCATCCGCGCTGTGGCCCTGCTGCAGGCTCCGTCGCGCAGATCCTCCCGGACACTTTGCGGTGGGCGGGGATGATCCTGCCAAGCTGGTCCTGGGAGCGCCTGGCGCGTGCGGGTAGGCAGTGTCCCTGGGACTCCCTGAGAGCCTGGTACCTTCTGTGTGTGCGGTGTCGCCGTGTTTGAAATGAACCGCTGTCACCAAGCCGGGCAGGCCAGGTCAAGCAGAAAAGGTGTCATTTAAAGAAGCAGCCGCTTGTCCGCCTGCGCCCACAGCCTGGGATGACTCCTGTGCCTGCTCGCTGCGCAGGGTCAGCACGTTGTAAGGGAAACTCCAGCCCTCGTAACTAGAAATGGCCTCAAATCCGGGGTGCCAATATGGTAGTGTCTTGCTATGACGTGGAAGGGGATTCACAGCTTTCCTGGGTACTGCTGGGTGCATCTTCCGCCTGCTCCGGGCTCGCTCCAGGGAAAGGAGTTTCCCTCTCAGGCCGTAGAGCACTCGAAGGGACGCTCTGCTCTTGGGTGTCGGGGAACGCGGTCGTGCGGGGGCACCGCAAGGTCTCCCCCCGGCCGGGCTGGGTGAATGGGGGCTCCCTGCAGAAATCCACAGCTTTCCTGCTGGGAGAAGTGTCTCCGTAGGAGGAGACTGGGCTGAGCTGGGCGTTTGGGCCAGCTGTCCTGCAAAAGCCTTAATTAGCCCCGCGTGGAGGGTGACGGGCACGAGGCTCGTGCTTGGCAAGTGACTGGCTCTGTTTCCAGGCCCTGAGTCACCGTCTGACTCCGGTGCTGGCCGCTCTTTTCCATTCACAAAGCATGAGCCGTGACCTGTCTTTTATTTATAACCCGGGGAGCGTCGCGTGTCAGTGCCGGAGGAGCCGGGCGGCAGGCGCGAGCGGGGCAGGTTTCGGCCCCTTCCTGCCCAGATCTGCTGTTAACGAGTGTCTCCCAAAGCCCCGGCTGATCCGTAGCCTCCTGCTCACCCTGCCGCTGTGCCAAGGACTGCTCTCCTCCAGCAGGTACTGCCCGGGCCCACGCGCTGCTTTGTTTCCTCCTGCACTCTGTTCGTCTGCTCTGGGCTGCTCCGGCCTGAGCGCAGCCCTGCGCTCCTGTGCACTGGGGGCTGCTGTCGCAGTGCTGGGGTCTCTGTGCTCCCCGTCCATTCGGCGTCCCGGTGTTTTGGGGGCAAACACGGCATTGGTGGCTCTGCAGGGACCGGCTGGAGGTCCCTCTGCTCTTGCCTGCTGCTTTTGAGCCCTTGTGTCAGCCAGCACTGCCCATCCAGCTTCCCTGGGCTCCGCTGAGGACTGGAATCCGCCTCCGAGCTGCCCCTGTGGCGCCGTCCTCAAGCTCCGCGTTCAGGAAAACGCCATCCCAACAGGAGCTGGTGGCTCAGTGAGGAAAATCCCAGCGCTGGAAGAAGCTGCTGGGGATGGAGATGTAGGGTTCCTGCGAGCTGCTGGAGGCAATGCGTGTCCCATGAGTCTCCCTCCCAGACGAGCTGGTAAAGGGGCTCCAGTTTTTGGAGAATTCCTCTGTTGGGAGGAGGTCTCAACTTGGGAAGCACTTGTGCTCCTCCTTCTGGACCCCTGGAGAGGTTCAGGTGTTTCCTGGCCTTGGAGTCTCCCCCAGATTCCTTGTACTCAAGGCCTACATGGCTGGAGAAGGTTGGGAAGGGCCTCGTCTCCCAGCTGCAGCGTGAGGATGCTGCAGCCGGCTCCGCCTGCTCCATGCATGGCACAGCACGGGGACGAGCGGAGCGATGCCGCTGCGGAACAAGTGCAAAACCCGCTGGCAAGTTCCCAACCCCTGCTTGCAAGTCCTGAAAAGCAGGACAGGTCATTGCAAAAAGAGCGTCTCACCTGCTCCCCTTGCAGAGCTGCGCGGGCAGGGGCCACCCGGGGACACGGCAGTGGCAACACCGAGAGCAGGAGTGGCCAGCGCAGTCCTGGGACCGGACACGCTCCACAGCCGCCGCATTGGGAGTGTCCTGCACCCGCAGGCGGCTCCCACCCGGCGCAGGGCAGTGCTGGCTTTTGCGCCCTGCTGTTGTGCAGGGTGAGGTGTCTGCTCTGGAGCACGTGAACAGGGGCAATGGAGCTGGAGGCAGCAGGATGGAGCTGGACTCTGGCTGGATCGTTGCTATGTTAGTGCAGCACAGGGCAGGAGGGGAGGTGGCTCCCTGTGATCCCCATCTCCTGATGTTGTCACCTGCGTGTCCCTTCAACACTCTCCCTTCTTGTGGAAACCCCTGACAGCCACTTGAGCTTTTGAGGCAGAGGTTCATGTTGCTGTAATCACTGCAGCCCTTGTTTCTATGTTGCAATCGAAAGAGAGGAAATCTTATGACAAGCAGTGGCAAAAAAACAATTTCTTTCTGTATGAAACTGCTTGTGAATCCTGAGCATGCTGAGGATCAACCCAGACTTTGTCACCAAGGAGCTCTCAACCTGTCCGAGGTTGCTGGGAGCAGGACCGGCGCTGGCCAGGCCGCTGCAGGGTGTCCGTGGACTGTGCCGGGTCTGGGAGTCGCTGGTGCTAGAAGTTCTCTCCAGCTCTTTGCATCCCCAGTACGGCTTGTGCCCGAGCCGGGATGCAGCCCTGGGACACAGCCACGTCTGCAGAGCCCAAGAACTGGCTGGGAGGCTGAAATCCAGGAGCTAGAGGCCCCCGGTTCTCTGCAAGACCCCTCCTGCTGTGGGTGAACCCCCTCCTGGGTGCTGCTGTCACCTGGGTTCCCTGCGCTGACTCCTCTCGCGACCGCAGCGGAACGACCCTGTTGCCTGTGCGCCAGGGAGGGCAAGATCCTGCCACTGAGCAGAGTGATCCGTGCCCCTGCGGGGAAGCCCTAACGCTCTCTGGGCCCTTCCTTCCCGCGTTCCCAACGCCACCCTACCGGCAGCAGGCAGCCACACTGCTCTTGGGTGGATGCAGCAGCGGCATCGTGGAGCCGAGCTGGGGTGGCTGCTGTCACCCTGGACAGGGTCCTTCGCTTTGTGCTGCTGCAGCAGAACCGTTGCTCACGCATTTCGCTCCCATCGTTCAGTGTTTTGCTTGTGTCACCCAGACCCTCGTGCTCCACACACTGTTTCGTGCTGAGCTCTGCGCCTGGCACCTGCTTCTTGCAGACAGGGCAAAAACCGAAGGCAGCACCCCAGGGCCTGCACGTCTCCGTGCCGGCTCACCACACCTCAGCCTGCGTCTCCAGCTGCTTGTAGGCAGGCCATGAGGGTTAATTATTGCCCTGGTCTCACTCTGTTTTGTCTGAAACTCTGCAAGGACTTGCAGGGCCTCGTGCCTTTCCATGCGGTCTGGGGTGGGTCCCGACGTAAACTGGGCAGCAGCCTGGCCCTGAGCACTTCCAAACCCCCTAGGGAGGGGATCTGCAGGGCTGTGAGCGCCCTTCGCAGGGCGGGGGACTTATATGTGAGCCAAAAGGATACTGAGAGCTCAGACCTCCTTCTCCCTGTGCCCAAGGTGACATGTGAACACAGCGCCAGGAGCGGGGAGCCGCCGGAGCTGAGATGCATTCCAGCCACGCAGAGGACTCCAAGGAAGTCATCCAGGTGAGTGAAACCCCGTGGCCACCTCCAGCAGCGTGAGGCGTCCACGGTCCAACTCCAGCCGCTGGCAGGGAGGGGATACTGGAGGCGGCAGGACATGGCCGTGCTGTGAGCTTGTGTTGGGATAGTTCATACAGATGGAGAGGGGATAGTGTTTCCTGGCAAAGAGCATCCCTGGGTCCCTTCTGTAGCGAGGGCAGTTGCTCGAGAGTCAATAAACCAGCAGTGTGTGGCCAGGAGCTAAATTAGCCCCTCCGTGGGGCTGTGCCCACGTGGCCAGATCCAAGGAAGGTGCTGGCGTTGCAGCTGTCAAGGGAGCCCGGCAGCTGAAGGGCACTTGGGTTCCCTGCCCGGCACCGAGAGCCTCCATGCACCTCCCAGAGGAGTCCCCGGGTCCACGCGGAGGCTGCGGGTGCAGCTTGTCCCAGAGCAGGTTCCCGCGCGCCGTGCATGAAGCCGTTCGCACTCTTGGATTTCGCCAGTCAGCGCTCACGCAAGCGGATCTGCAGGGCAGCCAGGAGGCAGCCCCTGCTGCGGAGGTGTCCGCGGTCCAGCCGGGGTTAAAACCCGGCCTCCCCACCTGCTACCCTGCAGATGAGCTGGTGTAAGTCTTATCTAGATGCATTTCTCTTGCCAGAAAAGAATTCGGGCTGGAAATCAAATATGGGCTATCTGCAGCCAAGAAAGGGGAGGAGAAGGCGTTTTGGAAAGTGGTTTTGAACATAAAGAGTCATCTGTATGGGGTACGCAGGAGACATGAGTATGGAGGCCCTGTCCTAACACGGACCCTAAGCAAGAAGAACGCGGTCAGGTCTCCCTCTGATGCTCTCACCTGAAAACCCAGCCTGAATCAAAGCCTCCCCAGCCCCTTTGTTACTCCAAATGACCGGTGCCTTTCAGCAGAAGCCTCAGTGTTGCATGGTGGATGCTGAAATGCGAAGTGTTTGATCCGGCCCCTGCTGAATTTGCAGCGTTTGCCAAACGTCTGCTGCGGAGCTCAGCTTTCCCTTCAAATGACGTTGATTGAGACATCTGGGATGAGCAGCAGTAAAAAACCTTCACTGCCAGCATAAAGGAGTTAAATTCACCAGATTGACTTCTTTTTGACCCTGGTGTAACAGAGAGGGAAGTGAAGCCCTTGGAATGCAATATTCCCACGTTATGGCTTCGAAGCCTGCACGTGCTCCCGGAGCAGAGCCACTAACGGGGAGCACAAACATCCGCATCCGTGTCTTTTGGGGGCCCATCCCCGCCAGTTACTCGGTGTGGACAGGCTGCCCGGGCGCCATCGATCCGCCTGGGTCCTGCTCACAGGACGCGCTCGCGCTGGCGCATGTTGCTCTGCTTGTGTGAACTCAAGTTGTGTCGCAGGCTTTACGAAGGGTGACCTCATTAGCTTTCCTCGTTGGTCACACACCCTTACATAACCTGTTTGTTTCCCCTAAGCAAAGCCTGGAAAGAACTGCTTTCTGATTTGCCTTTTTTCCCCACCCTCGTGAGCAATTTACTACACGTAGGGGAAGTGCTGCACGCTCGGAAGGCAGCGCTGTAAACGGGGTGGGCCCTGAAACAAGTGCTAAAGGAAGCGATATTGCCATAAATTATTCATTAAAACAAGCCAAGGGAACTGTGATGCCAAGAGCGGGAGGCCGCAGCATGACTGGTTTTCTCGTTGCGCCGCGGGGCACACGGTTGAGGCGCGCACTGCGTGGTGCTTCCGGCCCAGCTGCGCATCAGGGTCTGAGACAGCCGCAGTCACCCCTAACCCTCCTCTGGGGACGCTCTCCTCCTGCAGCTGATCAAGAAGCAGCTGGTGAGCTCCATCAAGGCACTGCAGAAGCAGTACGTGACCTCGGATGCCGTCGTGACCAGCGACGATGGAAACGCGAACACCCTCTGCAGCGCCCTGGAGGCCGTCTTCGTGCACGGGCTGAAGGCCAAGCACATAAAGGCAGAGGCCGGGGGGAAAGGGAAGAAGGCAGGAGGCCGGGAGTCCCTTCCCCAGCCTGTCTTCTGGGGGCTGCTGAAGAGCATCACGCACCGGTGAGTGACGATCCCCACGAAAGGGGTCTGTGCGCTCAGGCACCAAGGGCTGCAGGAAACCACAAAATTCAGGGGATGACAAACAGGAGAATAGCTGCACCCAGAGATCTGTCATTGCCTCTCCCAGTCACAGTGTGGTGGGACCAGATGGCCCTGCTGGGTGTCTTGGTGGGCAGGGAAGACGGTGGGAGATGTACGTAGGAGAGCAAAGCCCCTGCGGTCCCGAGCGGCGGTGTAGGGCAGGGAATCAACCGCCCGGTGTACCGGTTCGGTGTCCCTCAATGTGCACCAAGGAATGGAGGGCCAGGGTCCGTCCACGAAACCACACTGTGCCTGCGCAGGGCTGTTTTCTTATTTATTTTTGGGTGCCAGATCATTTCCTGGGACATTATCTCCCTCATGGTACCCAGAGTGACCACGCTGGTCTAGAGCAGTGACGGGTCACGGGGTTGCAAGGTACAGGGTCTGGACTCTGCTCTGACATTTATCTGCTGGGGATGAGTTTTCATTTCTCTACACGTGAAACCGGAAAAATAACACTGACCTTATCTCTGAACTTGGTGGGTTCTCATTTGCAGCTATCGTGGTTTGCTGGGGTTTTGGAACCACTCCTTGCACAGTTTTTCCACACCAAATCCCAGCCAACAGTCAGTTTGAAAGCTTCATCCAAATCCGACTTCACCAGCAGTTCCTGAATTATGGAAAAGTGGATGAAAATAAAAGACGTGCTTTGGGGTTTTTTTTTTGCTCTTTGAAAGCAAATGAGACAGATTTTTGAGACAGATTTAAAAATTTTCACAACTTTTGCTCTGATTTTTATAAAAAGTGCAGCCTCGACTGCTGAAACATGAACTGGGACCAGAGGGGTTAGCAGGCATGTGTTAGATTTGTGGGAAAAGTGCTTGAAATCAGTGCGTTCAGATTAGGGAGCTTAACCTGATCCACACCTTGTGGTTGTGTTTTTGGCTCCTTGGCAATTTTCACTGTGTTTCAATCGATTGAAAATTTGAAGTTTAGGGTGGAGATGTTTCGCTCCAAATGTGTATCCAGGCGGTCTGTGCCCTGTTGCAGCACGGAGACGTCAGGAATTGCCCCCGCAGTCCCTTCCTTGGGTTGGGGTGAGCAGTGCCCAGGGACGTCTCCAACCCAAGGGCAGCTGGGTGTAGAGACGCTCCTGAGGATGGTTGGGGTCACAGCCAAAATACTGAGGCATGGAGCATCCAGGAGCTCAGTTTTTCTCCATGGGAAACCACATTTTCCACAGAGGAGAGCTTTCCCAAAGCCCGTTTTGACACGACTCTAAAGCAGAGCAGCCTGGACAGCTCCTCATTCCTAAGGGACACGCATAGCCTGCAGGACCGCAGTGAGCAGCTGCACCAGGGCAACCAGGAGCACCAGGTGGGCAGCATTTTGGGGGCTTCTGCTCACACCATGCACACCATGCCCTGTTTTATGGCTGTCTCAATGCTCAGGTTGAGCCAGTAGGTTGTGTAACCTGTGCTCTGCTGGAGGAAGTGGCCCTTGAGTACACCATGATGATGTGGAAATGGCTGCTCACGTTCTCTCCTTTCTTCCTTCCCCAGCAATACCGTTTCAGAGCTGGAACAATTAATTTTCATCAACACGGACGTTGGCCGCTGCCGGGCCTGGCTGAGGTTGGCGCTGAATGATGGCCTTGTGGAGTGTTACCTGCATCTGCTGCTCCGGGAGCGATCCCACCTGCCTGAGTACTACCAGCCAACCGCTCTGCTCCTCGATGCCGAAGAGTGCGAGTTTCTCCTTAGCTACCTGCAGGGCTTATCATCCTTGACCTTTGAGCTGTCTTATAAATCAGCGGTTTTGAACGAGTGGACTATCACCCCGCTGTCCCTCTCCGGACTATGTCCCCTTTCAGAGCTGCTGGAGCCCCTGCCATCCTCGGTATCCGAACCCTGCAGAAAGGTGTCGCTGGGTTCCAGCTCGCAGTCTTCGGGCTCTGACGAGATCGAAATCCAGCCCTCCACCCTCCCCATGGGCAAGAGCAGCAACAAACTCAAGCTCACGTCGTCCTCGCTGAGCCTCAACACAACGAGCTCTTCCCAGCTCTCCTCCAGCCTCGACTCCGATGGCCTCCTGCAGCCTCCCTGCCCCAGAAGCCCCGAGAGGAGCGAGGAGCCGCTCTCGGGCGACTCCGACCTGGGCACAGCCACTGCTGAGGACTTGGACAGATCGCTGCAAGAGTGAGTCTTGTCCCAAACCTGCTCCTTACAGTGGTTTGTAACCCTCTCCTGGGCTCCTCCTGTGTTCTCCTTCTGTAAGCAGGAAAGATTTCTCCCTGTCTGTGAGTGCTTTTGCCTCCTGGAAAGAGTCTGAAAGGTAAAAAAAAAAAAAAAAAAACGGCCTGCTGGTACTGAGGAGCAAGAGTGTCTGACAGCCGAAGTGCCTGCTTGTCCTCCCTGCTAGGGGAGATACATCACAAAAATGCTGCTCCCTGGTTTTAGGAATATAGCAGCTCACTGGTATCTGCTTGAGGCTGTTCTGGGGCTTTCTGGGAGGGAAAAAAAAATGGGTTTTGTCCTAGAAAAAGAGTCATAATTTGCAGCTTACGCGGATAATTCAAAGAAGGGGGCTTGTTAGTTTGTCATCCCTGTGATCAATTTCTGTAACATTCGGCCTGTGAGGACAAAGATTTCCAGTGGCTTTTATAAGCCCCGAGCAATCAGAAAGTCGGTGTTTTGCTCATCACCTTAAAATATGAAGGAGGTCCTGGCTAACCTGCCTCTGAGCGAGTCTGCCCTTGGGGCGCTGTTTGGCAACAGACCCTTCCCAATTTTGGTTTGAGAGAGGGCTGCAAAGCCAGCAACAAAGGGTGGACTTGGTTTATTTGCTGAGGAAAGGCCACGTTTAGCAGCACTTGGCTTTGGAGATGTTATAGGGCAACAGAAGGCCAGAAAGGAGCGAATGTTTTCTTCAGTTTACTACCAAAAAGCTTTGTTTTGCATTGATTTAAAACAGGGAGTGCCCTGAAATTTCCACAGAAGGAAAAGCGCGTTGTTTCCAGCTGACCAGGATATCAAAGGACTTTTAAAAACCATTTTCTTTCCACACACTTTAAAAAAACAGAGGCAAATTTTAAAACAAACCCTGCATCTTGAATGGGAAGGTTAAATTGAAATTTGAGGCTCTCAAGCAAAACATTGCTTTTTCTGTAAAGTTTTGTTATTATTATTAACCAAAACCATCATCGACTTCACCTCGAGTTCATTAGGAGTTTTAGAGCATTTGAAACTGCACTTTTTGGCAAGGGGATGATTTGTCCAGCTCTTCCCCCATGGTTTAGACCAGAGCTACAGTCTGTTCTTCCTCATCGATAACAAAATTGTTCCCTACTTTTAGGATTTTTCTCTTACGATAATCCCAGAGGGAGCCTGTTGCATGTTACAGTTACAAAAATATTTGGAATTTGGCACGTGCTCCACGCTGGATCAGTGTGGAGGGATTGCTCACAGCTTTGGAGCTGCGGGGGATCCAGAGCTGTCCCTCACTTAGCAGTAGTGGCTCAGAAGCAAGTTAAAGCTCATGTCTGTGGTGAGGAAATCCGTAATTTGAGGGACCTTTTCGTGCTAGAGTATCAGGGGTGTTTCAGAGAGGACAAGTGACTGTGGCCAGGCCCTGCGTCGCAGGGAGGGAGCTGCCTCAGTCCGATCACTGTTTCTTTCCACAGGGTCTTATCGGAATTCAGCAAAGCCCAACAGAGCCGGGAGCCCGCGGAGGTGGGGCTCATGCCAGGGCTGTCGTCGCCACAGCCCAAGGGGCCCCGCGTGGCACCGGACACTGTCGGGAGCCCAGCCCTCTCTGAAGCGCCCACGGCCGCCCCGCGCATTACTGCCGCCATCATCGATGTCCCCACTCCTCCCCGCGCTGGGGCCAGTGCCGCGTCCCTGCCGGAACCGCAGGATAGGGCTCCAGCCCGGCGGGTCGGCGGCGCCCGCACGGAGCCCCACAGTGGCACTGGCAGCAGCGAGGACGGCCTGGCCGCCCACAGCCCCAGCGCGGATTTCCTGCTTTGCACGTGCCCCACGTCAGCTTGCCCGGTAGGTGACACCCCAGTGTCCCCGGCTCTGTGCTTGCCGACCGGGAGATGCTGTGAAAAAGGAAGCTAAAAGTGGTGGCTGATGCTGAGTAGATGCTGGGTTCTCTCCCTGCTCATCTTGTGCTGCTTGGAGTCAAGCATTTTGGTGCAAATGATGGATTAAGTGTTAAATTCACTGCAAAATAGGGATGAAAAGTGCTCTGTGCTCCCAACACATCTTCTTGCACCCTGGGAGTTGTGTTTGTGCAGCCAGCCTGGCAGAAATGAGATCTAAGAAAAGATTCCCTGGCAAGAGGAATTCCAAAACTTTTGAATCCCTTGGGGCAGCTTATTCCTTGCCCGGTCCTCACCACAAGCAGCGGCCCTTGGGAGCTTTTCTGTTTTGTAGATGATAACTGATGGGTGATGAGCTCTCGCACGAATCTGACTTTAGGCTCTGCGTGAGCTGACAAAACAGCCAGACAGGAGACTGACACAAGCCAGGGCCAATCATTGATCATTGCATTGATCATTGCTCAGTTAATGATCCAGATGAGAGGAGGTGAAAACATTGACAGGACAGGAAAAACAAAGCAGTCCTTTCCAGAAAGGAAGATCCCCGTGGTCCCAAAGCTGGATGGCATTCATGGGGGCTTAGGTGAGCTCGAACTGCACTGAATTCCACCCATCGTTGCCTGCAAAAGGGGGATCCACTTGCATTTGCTTTCAGGAAACTCTTTGAGCAGTCCTGTCCTCTGTCCAGCTCTGCCTTGTGACAGACTCATCTTTCCGCGCTAGCGAGTGCAGCGCATGCTTGGTACCCCCTCAGGAGCTTCTCTGTTCACTCCTTACTTCTTTTGGCTCTCTCCCAGTTATCCTGTTCCATTGCTTCTTCCTGGAGTTGGGCCAGTTTGACTAATCTATGTATAACATACGGTGTCAACAGGAAATTCCCTCCTGCTTTCGCATGACTCATGGAGCGACCTGCATTCCCGATCCAAGAGTAAACAGAGGCTACTGTGCTTTGGGAATCCCACCTTGTCACCAGAGGGGTGGTGGTGACGGTGCCACTGGGGTTCAGTTTGGAGTCCCAGTAGAAGGCTCCTTGAATGCAGCAGAGGGAAGTGGGGCTGTTGCTGCCGGTGGGACACAGCCCTGGAAGGGCCACTCCATGCCCAGAGCAGCTGCTCTGTTTTGCAGCAGCCCTGAACGCATTTGCATTTTGCTCCTGCCTTTTCTTGGGGAGCAAAGACATTGCAAGGAATGTGCTCCTTTTTCTGAGCCATTCTATGGTTTTAGCGAGAAGGAACCAATTAAAATATATTTTTTGACTTAAGGTCACAGAAGTTCTTTGCAATATATCCCATAAGTGCATTTGGCCCCATGATGGCAGCTAAAGGACACTCTAAATTGCATTGACTGTATTTTAACATGGTCAGGAAGTGATTTGCCTGGAGAGGGGAGCTAGGCAGTGACTTTGCTTGGCAAGATGTTGGGCAGAGAGGAACCTTATGAGGTTCAACAAGGCCTAGTGCAGGGTCCTGCACCTGGGGAGGGATAACCCCAGGCACCAGTACAGATTAGGGGTTTGGGAGTCCTGATTGACAACAGTTTAACCATGAGGCAGCAACGTGCCCTCCTGACCAAGAAGACCAATGGGCTCCTGGCTGCAGCAGGAGGAGCGTCGCCAGCAGGACCAGGGAGAGATCGTGCCCCTCTGCCCAGCTCTGGGGAGGCACCTGGAGTGTTGGGGGCAGCTCTGGGCTCCCCAGTACAAGAGGGATGTGGAGCTTCTAGAGAGGGGCCAGCAGAAAACAATGAAGATGATGAAGGGACTGGAGCATTTGTCATATGAGGAAAGACTGAGCGAACTTGGCCTGTTTAGTTTGGAGAAGAGAAGGCTGAGAGGAGACTTGATCAACATGTTCAAGTACCTGAGGGGTGACTGTAGGGAGGATGGGGCCAGGCCCTTCTCCATGGTGGCCAGTGACAGGACAAGGGGAAACGGGTGTAAGTTGAACCCCAGGCAGTTCCACCTCCATGTGAGGAAGAACTTCTGTGCTGTGAGGGTGCCAGGGCCCTGGCACAGGCTGCCCAGAGAGGCTGTGGAGGCTCCTTCTCTGGAGATCTCCAAACCCGTCTGGATGCCACCCTGTGCCCCATGCTCTGGGTGTCCCTGCTGGAGCAGGAGGTTGGACTGGATGGTCTCTAGAGGTCCCTGTCAACCTCAACCCTTCTGTGAGCTCTGCAGGGCTCCCCGAGAGCTTGGCAGACTTTGCCAGCTGCAAACACCGTCTCTCCCAAGGTTTCTTTATCGGAGAAATCAGTGTCTGTGCTCAGCATGGGCAGGATGGCTGAAACGGTGATGAAGCCCCTCCAGCACGAGGCAGCTGCTGCATCATGGCGTGAGGACACGCTGTGCTCGGCCATATGGAGCCGTGAGCAGCTCTTGGAAATGGGATTTATCCTCTGACCGTGTGCGGCCTGTTAGCCCGAGCGGCCCTAACCCGTGTGCTTTGATGTGGGGCTGTTCCCAGCAAGGGGTCACTGCAGCCGTGTGTGTCCAAGAAGTAAGGTCCCGAGCTTGATGCTGGCTTTCTTCTTAGCAGAAAAGAAAGAGCTGGATCTCAGAAGAAGATATCTACAGGCCATCTCCGGGAGAGGGCCCCGCCGATATCCGCGGTTTTGCACTGGATGGGGAAGAAGCGGCTCCCAGCACGGGGCTCATCAGCGCCCTGGATCTGGAGAGACCATCCCTGGAGGGCGGGAAGCCCTGGCTGGCGCTGGCCGGGGAGCAGAAGGGCTTCAGCGTTGTGCACCGCAGGCAGATGGGTACGTGGCCCCTGCTGCCTTGTGCCCTCCTGCTGCAACAGGGCAGCTTCCCCATGCGTCGCCGGTGCTGGGGTGGGTGTTGCAGGTTATCGTATGTTTGTGAAGCAGCCGTTTCCTGTTGCTGAGCTGATGGCATCAGCTAAGGCCCTCAGAAGGCAGCAGCAGCGGGTTGCTTTGGGCTCCCAGCGTTCCTGAGCCTCCATTAGCTTTGGTGGAGAACGTTTTTAGGGGAGGGCGGGTGCCCTGGGTGCCTCTTCCCAATGGCTCTGTCTACCTCACGAGGCGAATTTCCTTTATGCCCTCCCTCCCCTTCTCACAATTGAGGCTCAGCAGCTTGGAGGCCTCTGGCTGGCACGGGCGTGCGTGAGCTGCTTGCTGGCTCTTCTGTACTCCGCTTTCCCCTTCGGTTATACTAAGACCTCTGCTCTTTCCAAAGGTCTTTCCAATCCTTTCCGAGGGCTCCTGAAACTGGGCAACCTGGAGCGGAGAGGAGCTATGGGCATATGGAAGGAGTTCTCCTGTGAGCTGTCGCCGCTGGAGCTCAGGCTCTTCCTGGAGCACGAGGACCGGATCTGTGTGGAGAGCTACTCCCTGCTGCGGTGTGAGGCGCTAGCCCTGACACACTCCGATGGCCGCTTCGAGCTGGTTTTCTTGGGGAAAAAGCTGTGCCTACGAGCTCCTTCTCGGGATGAGGCCGAGGACTGGTTAGACAGGATCCGGGAAGCATTACACAAGTGCCGGCCTCAGCTGGAGGAGGATGAGTGGGAAACGCTGGAGTATCCAGAGGACGGTGGTGAAGGGCAGCCTGGAACTAGTGACTCAGCCTCTCCCCTCCACTCCGACATGCCTGGAAACAGTCTTGACTGGACCACAACTCATGAACCAGAATTGGATGCGATAAAAGAATCTATTCTTTATGTGGATGTAGATAAAACATGGGTCCCTTTTATTTTTTCCCTGTCATTAGAAACTTTGAAGTGCTTTAAAATGAGGAACAAGGACAAAATTTTAAGTAATAGTTATGGTATAGAGACAATCCAGGACATCCTTCCAGACACAAGCCTTGGGGGACCTGCATTTTTCAAGGTCATAACATCCAAAGCCGTCCTGAAGCTGCAAGCCCCGAGCGCAGAAGAGGCTGCGTCGTGGAGGAAGCTGGTCCGGACTGTGCTCATGTCCTACCTGGAGGGCGCAGAGGAGGCACTGACCCTGAGGGGCAGCTTGGATGGAAACTCTCAGATGGTCCTGAAAAACATCGTGAAGGAAAACGGCTTCTTATTACAATACCTGGTGGCCATTCCCGTGGAGAAGGGCCTGGATGCTCAGAGCTACATCTGTGCAGGTACTTGTTGCCTTGTGCAGATGCGCGAAGCCCAGCTCGGCCTCAGAGGTTAATGTTTTGTTCGTTAAGGTTAACGAGGTTACCTCGATGTTCAGGAGATGCTCAGAGTCCAGGAACATCCCGTGCGCTGCAGGGGTGAATCCTCCACCCCACAGCAGCTTCCGGGGTTGAATGGGGCTGCCTCAGGTGTCTTCTTTAAGGGGGTCCTGGTGCTGACAGTCAGAGGCCTTGGCTTTAAGGCAACCTTAGATGGCCTCAAGTGGCCAATGCGACCATGACTCTTTTGCTGGATGTTTCATGGCCACAATCTGTGGGGTAAGCGCAGGGAAGGGCAGGTCAGGAAGGAAGAGCAGCACTGAGATACGGGCATGACGAGCTGGTTTGGAGAAAAGTTCACTTCCACTAATTAGAACATTGGGGTAATTAATAGGATATAATAGCATTGGCTTAATGGGATAACACTCAGTAACTTCCATGGGCGGTATAATATGTTACCTTTTTAAGTTAACGGCACTTCAGGTTTCTCTCCTGCTCCCAGTATGCTGCTAGCATCCTCTAGTTTTTCCAGCAGCTCTTCTAAATTTCTCTTTCTTACATTTTCCATCAACCTGGTTTTGGTTTCACTCTCTTCCTTCACCGGCAGCAACCTGCAGGCCATCCTGCATTTTCCGCCTGCCAATAGATGGAAGCAGCAAGCTGCAGAGAGAGATTTTGCCTCCCTGCTGCTTGGTGAAGGTTCCTCTCGGTTCCTGTCTGCCCTTTGCACCGGGCCAGCTCAGGGTTTCATTTCCCCTCTAGGCTGCCAGGGGAGCTGCTTGGAGTCCTCTGCCAGTCTCACACCTACACATGGCGCTGCCGCTCGGCACAGCCGCGGTTTACTTTGTGTCGAGGTGTGACAAACTAGAAGAAACAGGGACTTTGCAAACAAAACAAAAAAGCAACATCTGTAGTATCTATATAAATAGCAGCGCCTGAGCTCTAGAGGTTTTGCTAAGCCCCACATTTCAGCTACCCCAAAATGGGAACGACTGAAGTGCAGGATGGTTGGTAACCCTAGCTCTGCGGGGCAGATGCAGCCTGAGGCAGCAGCGGTTGGAAATCAGAGATTCGCTTATTCTGTCAGTTATTTTAGAGAAGTGAAGCCATTAAAAATAGCACAATAGAGTTTCCACATCTTCATGACTCCAAATTAGAAGCATTCGCTCCCGAGGTGGGTTCCTTGGGGCTCCGTCGCTCCAGGATAGAGGCGTCCTCTGCTTCGTTCGCCTCACGCTCCTCACTTGCACGTGAGGATCCTGGGTGTGTTTCTGGCACCCCGCAGCGGCAGTGTGAGAGACAAGGGCCGAGTTGATGAACAGGATGAACAAAGTTACTGGTGGAGATGATGGAACCATAGGAAGGGTTTAGGTTCTCCACCAGACCACCGTGGTGTTTCCACAGTTTACTTTTGGGAAGGAAATCTAAACTGAACTTTTTGATGAACAAATATGTGGTGGACTTGGGACGAGGCTCCCTTTTCATGGAGAACGTGAGGTGGCTCCTGTAGGACGGTCGTGGTCTGTATCACGGCCCCTTGCAGGTGGGAAGGGGCTGGGAAGCTCAGACCAGAGTTTTCTCACCCTATTCCCTCATCGCCAAGGCTTTGGTGTCCCACGCATCATGGCAGCAGTGGGACTGCTCTCACCATCTCCTCTCTGCTCCCTCAAGGCTGCTCCAGGCAGATCGGCTTCTCCTTTGTGAAGCCCAAACTCTGCGCATTCTCCGGCCTCTACTACTGCGACAGCTGCCACCGGGACGACGAGACGGTGATTCCCTCACGCCTCATCCACAACTGGGACCTGGCGAAGCGGGGGGTGAGTCTGCGGGCGCTGTGCACAAGGAACACGCAGAGGGCCCCGCTGCAAGGACGGTCCAGCCCTGTGGAGGGCAGCGGGGACAGAAGCAGCCACCCCGAGAAGCGGAGTTTGTTGTGGGAAGTGCATCTGGTAAAGCTGAGGGGTGAACTCAGCCTGCGTTCAAGGGTTGGGGTTGGAGCCTGGATCTCCCGCAGGTCCCTCCGGTGGCTTCACTCTCAGCAGAGGTTTCCTCCCCTGTGCTCCCCGCCGAAGCCTCCCTGGCTGCAGCGTGTGGGCAGCCTCTCTCTCCACTGCAGGTTTGCCGGCAGGCACTCAAGTTCCTGACCCAGATCCGTAACCAGCCCCTCATCAACCTGAAGCTGGTGAACGAGAGCCTCTACGAGCACGTGGAAAGGATGAGCAGCATCTGCCGGAGCCGGGAGCAGCTGAAGCTGCTCGGGGATTATCTCATCATGTGTCGCAGCGGGGCCCTGAAGGAGCTGAGCAAGCGGTGAGGTCCAGCTCTGTCATGGAATCTGTTCTCCCACTTTTCGTGACTCTTGTCATACCTGCTGCGGTGCGTTTGGGGAGGTCAAAGCACTCGGGTACAACCAGGGGTCATGTCCCTGGTCCGTGGGACTCTTCCCCATTGCTTATCCCTTGATCAGGGAACGGTGCTTTTGGGGTGTGGGTTGTTTTTGAGCTCTGTGTCATCTGTCATAAGGAGTTACCCATCTGTTTGCTGGCTTGGCACGTTGAGATGTGACTAAGGAAACACCTTCCTGAAGCAAGGAGGCCTCTTGCTGGACAGGAAACACCTGGGAAAATAGATGGGCTTTCTTTCCCCTTTGAAATGCTCTCACACATTTTCAATGGCAGGATTTGGGATCTGTTGCACAATGTAAAATCAGGCTTGCAGTAACTTTCCACAGAGGCCACATTGCCTGGGCTCCTCCTTACTCTGAAGCTGTTGAGGATGTAATAGAAATCATCTAATATGTTCTTTTCTGTGCTTGTTTGAAGGCTTGATCACAGGAACTACCTCTTGGAGTGTCCCCACAAATACAGCGTCAGTGATTTAAGGCAGGTGAGAGTTTCGCATTGCTGCAGAGTTTGATCAGTCTCTCTGGTGTCCAGGTGAGACACTAGGCCCCAAGGTAGAGGGGGGTTGGGTTGCATTTGGACTTGCGTTTCCTCCACATGTGGCAACGTGAAACACGGACGTTTCCGCGTGAGAAGCAGCAGAGTGCAGAACTGGCCAGAGACGGCTCTGTGTGCTGACACATGCTGTGTCCCTGCTCTGCAGATAGCCGAGGGCATATTTGAGACGTTCCTGCAGTCTTTGATCCAGTTTGCTTCCCATCACGTCTACAACTGCGACCTGTGCACCCAGAGAGGCTTTATCTGCCAGATCTGTAACCGGAGTGATATCATTTTTCCCTTTGAGTTTGACACGACCATCAGGTGAGTGACATTTCCATGAGATCTCACTGTTGGCGAGGTCTCTCACAGTTATTTCTTAGGCGGTGGCCTGACGTCTGGCCCGTGCCTGGCTTTCCACAGGCATCGAGATTGTCCCCTTGGTCCCTCCCAGACACTTGGAGCGGGCGCTCTGCTTTCTAGGCCAATATCTGCAGGTGCCCACAGGGTGACCAGTCCTCGCTGGCTACTATTATTAGAAATAGTTGTGTGCCCATTGGCCTCAAAGCTCTCAGGGAAGAGGAAATGTCAAGGCCTGACCACACTTACACAATAATCAGGTGCCTTTGGTGACTCAAAGCTTATCTGAACACAAAAAAAGGCACAATTTGGGCAAGAGGAAGGACAAGTCTAGTGAAACTGAGCTGTGACCAAGTGTGTGGTGGCAGGGAGAGGGCAGAGAGGCTTTGCAGAGCGATGGCAGCGTCTGTGTTGCTTCCACTGACCCAACACCTTGCTGCCAGCCTGCCAAGGGCTCGCGGGTGCTGGGCCCCGGGACAGAGAGGGGCTGGCAGAAGCACGGATAAGCTTGGGCTTGGGGAGCGGGACCATTCCCTGCCGGAGACGAGAGAGGATACGGGAGCTGGAGAGGGATCTGTGTGAATCCGAAGGGTAACAACATGTTTTCATGTGTCTTTTTCTACCTGTTGGACTCGCTGCTGCTAGGTGGCATGAGGTGCTGCAACTGAGCAGGTTTTGAACCAGGCTGGACATGTCAGAACAGGTTGTGTTTATTCCTGCAGACACAATTTTATGTTTTCTGAAGAAACAGGTATCAAGTCCTTCCTGCTTGGTTCAAGACACAAATGCTGTGGTGAGGAGAGATTCATGGCCTTCAGGTTATTCAGTGATGGCCCATTCAGAATCAGTTACAAACCTTTTCCTGCCTCAGACACCAGACTGCTCTGCATGGTTTTGCTTTGAGCTGGCAGTTCCTAAAGCCAAGTGGTGGGATCCAGAGACTGCAGAAAGTATCTGCAGGACCAGGGTCACGGGGGGGCCTCGTGCACTTTGTGCTTGCAAAGGTCTCCCGGGTGGCTGAACAGGACTGGTCACCAGCTCTGCTTGCTGCAGGGGCAACATTGCTCCTGCTAGAGAAGACAAGACCCCCAGGGCAGCGGTTTTCCCTAGGGAAGCCACCGGGCCTGGCAAGAGCCGCTTGCTGCCGGCAGGTGTGCAAGGGTGAGCTCTGCTGGCAGCAGGACGCGGGTCCCAACTTGGGGCTCTGCTGCCGCCCATTTCTCGCTGGAGGCTGCGCTGGGTTTCGCAGCAGGAAAGCAGCCCGCAAAGCCCCCTTCCTGGCTTCCTGCCCTGCTGCAGCGCGTGGGACAGGCAGCTGCTGGGGTCATGCTGAGAGCGGCTGGAGGATGCATCTGAAGTGGCTCCTAACAATAACCTGGCCGCACGAGAGACATTTTCGTTTTCACATCAGCGGTGGCCACTTCCTGAGAGCGTTTACGCCGCAGCTGGAGGTTGGAGTCGCTTCCTTTCGGCAGCAGCACAGGGTGAAACCTTAATTTCACTGAAAGTAAAACCCTCATCAGCAGAGGGGCTGCAGTTGCATCCACAACACTCTGCTGGGAAGGTGAACAGGGCTGGGCAGCACCTCCCTCTCCATCCATATCTTTACTCCCATACGCTGCAAAACAGCAGCTTTGCACCTGCCTGGCAGGAGCAGGTTTTAACACAGGATCTTTCAGGCTGGCAGTGGGTTTCGGGCATCTCGCACCTGCCTGCCTTGCTCTGCTTTCCTGCGCTCCCTCCGTGTTTCCCCTCTCTCCGAGCACCCAGGCGGACCTGCTCTCTCTTCCTAAAACAGTGGAAATCTCCCGTTTTTTTACATCAAATTTGGCACCCACTTGATGACACTAATAAGAGGGTGGTTACACGAGGCGTTCCAGAGCATTTCACACTCTAGCCGAGCCCCAGGCATGCGGCCCAGCCGCATTTTGCTGCTTCCTACAGGGTGAGGTAGGCAGGGGCTGGCGGCAGGCTGGGGAGGCTGCGAGCGACGCACCTGTGCGGAGCCGGGTGTCTCCCAGGGTGTTGTGTGCGGCTGTTGCCATCCCTGCTGCGTTGTGGCCCTGACTCATGGGAAGGGGCTGCGCTTGCGAGGCCTCCCGCATCGGCACACAAAGGCCAAGCTTTCCCTGGCACCTGGTGTCTCTTCTGCCAGCCCCAGGGCTAACGCAGCTGCTTCCTGCATCTCCCATGTCCCCAGATATCACCCCCAAGGAGGGCAGTGGCCCCAAGTGAGATGGAGGCTGCCAGGTGGGCACAAGCCATCTCCCATAGGGCCACTCTCAGCACCCTCATGGGGTTAGTGACAGCCCCAGAGGAGTCCGCTGGCCGGGGCTGCAGAAGGGCTCTGCGGGGCAAGGTGCCTGGCTTGCTGCCGACCCAGCTCCCAGTGGGGCAGCCCCTGCAATAGCACGCTGCACGGCTGCAGCTCCAGCTGCTGCTGGACTTGGTGCTATTTCCCGCGAAGCTGCGGCTGGTTCCTGCTGTGGCCGATCTCGGTGCCAGCTGGGCTCTTTCCTCGAGGGGGACTGGGAGGACACAGAGACAAGGAAGTAGCCCTGGGTCTGGCTTGGTCTTTGCCCGGCCCTTGCCAACAAGGTGAGGTTTTGCCTCGTTTCTCATAGGTGCAGCCAGTGCAAAACTGTCTTCCACCGGGACTGCCAGGCCAGTGCGAAGTCCTGCCCACGCTGCGAGCGCCGGCAGCGGTACCAGCGAAAACTGGCGGCGGACAGTGGCGGGGAGCCAAGGCTATAGCGTCCCGGGAGCGATCCGAGTGCCGCAGTTTGCTTCTCTGCAATCTGGAGGAGCGTGAAGATGAAGGGGATGGGCTGCCACGGGTGTAGCAGGATCTTGTCGCTCAGGCCGCCTCCCATGGGGCCGTTTTCATGAGGACAGGGAGCACTCAGGGGCGGGCGATGCCGGAGGTGCGGGTGCTCCCGCTGCACCGAGAGGGACATCCCCACTCCTGGGGCCGAGCAAGGAGGGCTGGAGGAGTCCCAGCAGGAGGGCAAAGCAACATTCCCCTCACTCACAAACCTGGTGCTGCTCCGGGCTGGTCCCCCTCCAGCCTGGTGACAACGTCCTTTTTCTGGGGCCTCCTTTCAAAGGCACTTGGCCTCGTGGTGGAAACGCAGCATGTTCCGGGGTGTAAATACACCAGATATCAAATCAAGGGTGTCGGATAACTTACATTGATTAAAGCTCTAGTTTTTTAGGCCATTCGGTACTGGAGGCGAGGAAAAAAAATATTTTTTTACATGGGATTTTGCACAAAATGCATTTGCGGGAAGCCAGAAGCTACCACACACGGATGCAGCAGCACAGGGTTGGGGAAGGGGCGCTGGGCTGGAACTTGTGGCTTTAGCAGCACGGCCACCACTTTGAACCACGACCTCCAGGCCCTGCGCCGAGCACCGGGGTGAGCCCTGGGCCAGGGAGGCCGCAGGGGAAGGAGGGTCTCATCTGCCACCCGCTGGCTCTTTTGCTTGGAGAATCCGCCAGGACCCCTTGGGCTTCATGAAGAGAGGGAAGAACCCAACTGCTCTGCCTCTGCCTGGCTGCCAATTTTAACTCTTGGCCACTTGTGAGGCCAGAAAGAAATTTTATTTTCCTTTCACCCTGGTTACAAAAATGATTAAAGTTTATTTAACAGCGAGCACAGCTCTCCCCTGCATTTGCTTCCCTGCGGCGGGCACTGCTGGGTTGGTGTCATCCAGCCCTGGCAGTGCGGGGAGCAGCCGGGAGCCCTGTGGCTTCTGCCCACGGGTGCCAAGGCCATGTCCGGCGGCTGGTGGCTCCAGATTCAGGTACTGGCTCCAGATTAAGGTGCTGCCTCCAGGCCAGGTCCTTCCAGTGGCAGGAGCCTCTGTGAGGATCCATTTCCTCCTGCCATGGCCCCAAAGAGAAACCCCGGGATGCAGGGGGTGTTGGCGCGAGGACGTGTCCCAGCCGACCATGACGCTCTCCATCGCCCGGCGCCACCGCTGGCGCTTCCCTTTGCGTCCCCCACCCCGAGGCGCTACCGGAGGTGGGA
>JAUBNY010000337.1:152310-170952 GCA_032275445.1 Crypturellus soui
CCCCCAGCGCGGCCGCGGGGGCTCCCGGCAGCGCCTCCCGCCGCCTCCCGCCGCCCCCCGGCCCCGGCGGGGGGGACACAGCGAGCAGCTCCACGAGAAATAAACGCACTAGTTCGCGGTGGGGGCGCGCAGGGGGTTAAATGACATTTTTGTCACAGTTAACAGCACATCTTGTACTCAAAAATAGTAACTGCGATCACAGGCACATTAGGCTGAGGAGCAAGTGATGGGTAAACTTGAGAGACTTGCATCTCGATAAAGCCCGTTAAACAAGCGTTTAATTATAGGTTAATAAATCATCAGCGCAAACGCATGACAAGGGACCGATTACAAATACGCAGGAGATTTAACTGATCGCATTAAGAGCGCCCTGTGCTAAGGAAATTGAGTAACAATTGGCTTAACTTCGAATCAGCTTGAGAAAATGGCACCACACACCTCCGAGCAACAGCACCCGCTGCACGTTTAAAACCCGCCCGCCGAAGGTACCCGCTCCGGGGATGCAATAGCTCTTATCCAAAAGCAGTCAAATTACCTCCAAAATCTGGCCTCAAGCGAATGTCATACCCCTTCAGCAGTCTATCCACGGTCTCTTTTACCAGGGACATATTGCTAGGGTCATTGACACTAAAGGAAAAAAAAAAAAAAAAAAGAATATAGATTTCTTATTTCTCAGAACCGAGCTGTACGTTCCTATTAGCGGTAACATGCAGTGCAATTCAAAGTAAAGCGAAAGAGATACCTTCATCACTTACCTCTGTGCACACACCACCGCTATTATTAAAGGGAAGGACCAAATCCCCAAGTAACCCTTTTTCCGGACTCTCAACATCCCTTTGGTTTTTGATATGATTTAGGGTTTCAGTGACGAGAAGAAGAGATCCAACTTATTCTGGCCAGTGCAGTAATTCTAATGTGCAGCGCATGCGCACGGCGTACCACAACATCAAAAGGAGCAGTGGTTGCTGCTGGAGATGGAGCAAATTTCCTTGCCAAAAAAAAAAAAAAAATTAAAGGGGAAGAAGAAAATACATTATTTAAAAAAAAAAAAAAAAGTCATCCACCGGAGGACCGAGTATATTTTTGTTGTCTTTTTGTGTTAGTATTGAATATAAGCCACATCAAGCAGGGAAGTTTTAGGAGTTGCAGGGCACAGCAGCTTTGCAACCTAGTTTAAAGAGGGGGGTGGGGGGAGGAGAAGGATATGGACGGAGTCGGCTTAGCCACACGGGGAGGGGGGGAGAAAGGAAGGAGGTTAAAAATGGGAACGCGAGGCGCACATATAGTGCGGGGGGCTGGGGGCAGCGGCAGCCCAAGTTTGTGGTCCCTGGGAAGACCCGTCCAAGCCGAGGAAAGGCACGGGGAGCAGGAGCGGAGCGCGCAGCGGGGGCGGGGGGCGGGCGCCACCAGCACCTCGCACAAAGAAGAAAAATAATAATAACAAAAAAAATAATAAAAAAGCGATGACGGATAGTTTCTTGCAAGAAAGGATCAGTCTGTTTTCTGCCGTACCCGGGCGGCAGGAGCTGTTGCAGGGAGAAGGAAAGGGGTCGCGGAGAGCCGGGGGCATCACGCGAGCCTCCAGCGCGGGCTGCGGAGCACCAGGGGGGTGTCGGCAGAGGAGGCGCCGCGCGGAGGCAGCCCCGCGAGCCGCGCTTACCTCACGGGGACCGGCGAGCTGCTCCCGCGCAGCGGCGGCCGCCTCAGCGCCGCGGGAGGAAGCGGCGGCGGGCGGCGAGCGGCGCTGGGGAGGCTTTGAGTGACATTTAAATCCTGATTAAAAAAAAAAAAAAAGAGAGAGAGAGAGAGAAAGAAGGAGAGAGAGAGAGAAGGAAGAAGGGAAAAAAAAAAGAATGGAATAAAACACCCGACTTAAACGATCCCTCGCAAATCTGCCTTGCGCCCGTAGCTGCTTTTACACCTCCTCATCCGCACCCCCCCGCGGCTCTGCGCTGCTCCAGGGAGCGGCGCTGGGCGGGCACACGTCCCTCTGCCTGGGGACGGGAATTAGAAACACTTGGGTTCCTCGATTAGCAGAAGAAACATTTAACTCGCCGCGGGAGGGGGGGGCGGCGAGCGAACCCTGCAGCAGGGGGATCTGACCCTCGTCGCACGAGTGGCCGGGGCGAGCGGAGCCCGGCGCCCCTCAGGGGAGCCGGGGGATGCCCGGGCGCGCGCCGCGCTGCCTCGCGCTGCGCACCCGCGGCCACGCTCCTCCCGCGCGCGGCCAGCGGGGTCGGAGGGGGCCGCGGGGGGGTGGGCTCACCTGGGCGCGGGGGGCGGCGGGGGAGGGAGCGGAGCCGCCGCACCTGCGGGAAGGCAGCGCTGGAGGAAGCGTCAGCCGAAGAGCCCAAGCGCCAGCAGCACCGCGGAGCGGGCGGCCATTGCACGGGGAGCTGCAAGGGGGCTAAGAAACGCGCACCCCCCGCCCCCCAACCCCGCAGGTTCCCGCGCTGCCGCTCGGGGAAGCCCCGCGGGGGCCCGGCCGGAGCGACCCCCCCACCCCAGGCGGTGAGAGACCCCCGGAGCAACCCCCTCCCCCTCCCGGTGAGCGCGGGATCCTGGAGCGACTCCCCCTCGGGCCGCTCGGGACGCTCAGGGGTTTTCCGCTCCCCGCCCGGGACCGTGCGAGACCCTGCGGGTCTCCAGAGGCACCGTTCGCCCCCGCAAGAGCCGTGCGGGACCTGGGGGCCCTGTCCCGTCCGCCCCGGCTCGGCTGCGCAGACGGGAGCCGCCCCTGGCGCGGGCGCCAAGGGGTTACTACCTGGCACCGGCTTGAGCCGAAATCCCGCCTGGAAGCAGCGGGGAGGGATTGGGGTGGGGGGTGCAGGGCATTAGCGCTCTAATCCCAGTGGGAACGACGGCGGGAATGAGGTGAGCGGGACGGGACGGCGCCGCCACGGCCCCGTGCCCACGGGGGACACCCGGCTTGGGCCGGGCCGCCCCGTGCGGCCGTCCCTGGGGGACTGGGGTGTTCCCCCGCCCCCGGGCACCGGTAACAACGGGGCGAGCGGGGCCCCGGCCCGCGGGGAGGGTGGAGCGAGGCCCGGGGCAAAGGCCGCCCCGCGCGCCCGGCTGCGGAAGTGGCGCCGGCCCCGGCGGCGCCGCCAGGTAGGGAGGGCCGGGCCCCCGAACAGGGACCCGGTCGGGCAAGGGGACGCGACGGGGCGGGACAGGGCGGGAGAGATGTCCCGGGGGCTGGTGCGGGGGGCGGCAGCCCCACAGCGAGGCTACAGGAGGGACTGGGCTCTGAGCAGCCCCTGCAGACCTGATGCCTCAAATAGGCTGGGCTCCCTATGCCCCATATGAACCTGGCTGTGCGTGTCCTGTCACCCCATATAGACTCGACGCTGGGTGTCCCCTATAGCCCCATATGGACCTGGCTGTGCGTATCCTGTCACCTCATATGGACACAGCACTGGGTGTCCCCACAGCCCCAAATGGAGTGTCCTGTGGGTGGCCCCTATCCCACTATGTCCTGTGCTCCAGGCATCCCCATGGCTCCCTGCGCCCTCCCCGCGCACCTCTTGTCACCGTGGTCCCAGTGCCAGGTTGGAGACAGTCCCTGCTCCCCGTGTCCCCCCATGGCGCCTTTTTGCCTGCTCCTGTTTTCGGGGAGGGAAGGTGGCAGCCGGGTCCAGCACCGCAGCTTTGGCAGGAGAACCAAAGGGGAGGTCACTACAGCTCCAGGCATCTGCAAGAAATCCGGAAAAGCGGTTGGGAAGTGGGCAAGAAGCGGCAGGGCCACAACGCCCTCCTTGTCCTCCCCACACAGCCCCACGTCCCACATGGAGCGTTGCGCCTGAGGGAGCCGGAGCAATGGAGACTGTCGTCATCGTGGCCATCGGTGTGCTGGCCACCATCTTCCTGGCCTCCTTCGTGGCGCTTGTCGTGGTCTGCCGACAGCGCTACTGCCGCCCGAAGGACCCGCTGCACCACTATGACACCAAGTGAGTGTCCCCCTGCCCGCCTGGGCCTGTCCCCGCTGCGGGCACCCTGCGCATGATGGCTCGGCGGGTGGGCGGCCACGTGCCGCTGGTGCCCCGAGCTCCTGGGGTCCCCTCTGCATGGATGGATCCCAAGGGCTGGGAAGAACTTGGAGACGCCAAGCCGGGGTGGAGAGGTGACACCGCTCTTGTGGTGGCCCCACGTGTCACCGTGGCTCGTCCCCCCGGCACTGTCACGAGGCGGGTGGCAGTGGGCGCTGAGGCAGCCCCCTGTCCCTGCCGCAGGCCCATCGTGGACCTCATGGGAGCCATGGAGACGCAGTCGGAGCCCTCGGAGCTGGAGCTGGACGACGTGGTCATCACGAACCCCCACATCGAGGCCATCCTGGAGAACGAGCACTGGATCGAGGACGCCTCGTAAGGCTGCACGCCCCTGAGGAGATGGCACTGGGTGCCCTCCTGTCTCCCCCCTGCCCCATCTTGCACCCCATATTGGTGCCAAATGCTTTGGACTTCCCCCTTGGGACAACTCCCGTTGGGACACATCACTTCCTGGCCCTGCAAGCCAGGAGCAACCCGCGGAGCTGGGATCGGCCCCCTCAGCCACCTGCTGCCCCTGGAGAGGGGCTGGATTCGGCTTGTGGCTGGCAGGGCCGGGCTCATGCTTCCTCCGCGTCCGCAGGGGTCTGGTGTCGCACTGCATCGCCATCCTCAAGGTAAGGCCCGGCACAGCGCGGGGGGCCGTGGTGGTGCTGGGGGGTGTCTTTGGTGCCGGGGGGTTCCATGGCGGTGCCAGGGGGTCCATGGCAATGCCGGGGGCTCCATGGTGGTGCCAGGGTCCCTGGCAATGCCAGGGGGTCCGTGGTGGTGCTGGGAAGTCTGTGGTGGTGCCGGGGGATGTCCGTGGTGCTGGGGGTCCATGGCAGTGGCAGGGAGTCCATGGTGGTACCAGGGGGTGTGTTGCGGTGCTGGGGCGTGTCCGTGGTGCCGGGGGTCCGTGGTGGTGCCAGGGGGTCCATGGCAGTGCCGGGGGATCCGTGGCTCTCACCCCTGCAGATCTGCCACACGCTCACCGAGAAGCTGGTCGCCATGACCATGGGCTCGGGCGCCCGCGTCAAGTCGCCTGCCAGCCTCAGTGACATCATCGTGGTGGCCAAGCGCATCAGCCCCAGGTGACTGGTGGGGGTCGCTCTGGCTGATGCCCTGGGCCTGTGTGGCACCAGCCCCTGGTGACAATAGGGTCCCCGTGATGGCCCCGACAGGGTCTGTGCTCTGCACCCTGCGGGCGCTGGAAAGAGGCCAGGAGTGCTGCGATCTCCTCTTTGCTGCAGTCCCCCATGCTGGGGTGGGGGACGCAGGGGACATCTGTGGGGTGCCAAGCGCTATGGCCTGACCTCTCGTCCCCCCGCAGGGTGGACGACGTGGTGAGATCCATGTACCCGCCGCTGGACCCCAAGCTGCTGGATGCCAGGTTGTGTCACAGGGAGGGGGCCCAGGCGTCCCGCTTGGTGGGGACAGGTAGACAGGGGTCCTGAAAGTCACAGAGCGGGGCACAATTCATGGTAGTTTTGCTCCCAATCCCTGTGCTGCTGTGGGGAAACCGAGGCACAGCCAGGACAATGCTCAGCTGCACGCGTCCGCAGTGCCGTGGGGATCCGGTGCCAGGGGGGATGCAGTGTGGGCGGGACGCCGTGCTAAGAGGGACACGGTGCCAAGGGGGACGCGGTGCCAAGGGGGACGCGGTGCCGGGGGGACCTGGGGCCGGAGGGGACACGGGGCCGGGGGTTGACGCTGCTGCCTGCCCCACAGAACCACGGCGCTGCTGCTCTCCGTGAGCCACCTGGTGCTGGTGACGCGCAGCGCCTGCCACCAGAGCAGCGGGCTGGACTGGATCGACCGCTCACTGTCGGCGGCTGAGGAGCACGTGGCTGTGCTGCGCGAGGCAGCGCTGGCCGCCGAGCCCGAGCGGCCGCTGCCCGGCGCCGAGGGCTTCCTGCAGGAGCAGTCGGCCATCTGAGGGCATGCGTGGCCCCTGCCACCCGGGCAATAAACCCTGCTGCCCCCGGGGTGACTCGGAGCACGTCTGGGTGCCGCCAGCGCCGTGGGCGGGAGGGCGGCGAGTGGCCGGCCCTGTGGGGTGGCCCTGGGTGCGGAGGCTGCGCAGGACCCTCCATGCGGGGCTGGCTGCTGCTTTCGGCGGCTGGAGGGATCCTGCTCGGATCCGCCCCCACGGGGGTCCCGGGCGGCCCGAGCCCCGGCAAACTCATCACACTGCCCGGGGGGGGCGGTCATGTGACCGCGTCGCACATGACCCGGGGAGGGCGGTGCGCGGACGAAGGGCGGGGGCAGCACGGCCCACCCAACCGCGCCGCGGCGGCGAATGGGACCGCGGCAGGCGGGCGGTGCGTCCAATGGGGGAGGCGCGGGGCGGAGCTTGTGGGTGACCGTGGGCGCGACCCTTGCGGTGGGCCCGGCGCCGAACACCGGGACCAGGAGCGTGGTCAGTGCTGGGCGGGCGGGGCCAGGCCAGGTAGCACCGGGCACCGCAGCGGGGGCGCCGGGCGTGAGTGGACGACGGGGCACGGGGCTGGGGGGCGCTGGGAGCTGCTGCGGGCGCTGGATCTGGGCGGCGCGGGGTGCAACGGGGTGCACGGGGGCACCGGAGGATAGGGGGGGCGCAGGATGTTCGGGGGCACCGGGGGGTACGAGGGCACTGGGAGGTTACGGGGGCACTGGGGCTGGGACAGGTGCTGGGGGCGCTAGACTGTGGCAGGGGACTCTGGGGGCCTCTGGTTTTGGGGGTGCTGGGGACGCCGCGTGTCCCTCCAGGCCCTGTGGCGGCCGCGAGCAGCGGGGCTGGGAGCACGGCCCCCGCATGTCCCCCCGCCATGGGGACACGTCCCCCCACGGAGACACGTCCCGCCACAGGATCCCTGCTGGGGGCGCCGGCCCGGGAGCCCCCAGGGCCCTGGCGGGTCGCGGGCAGGACGGGCACCCCGAGGCGGGGAGCACCGGGGAGCTCCAGAGCGGAGTTTGGCGCCAGCCCCGCTCCGGCCGCGCCCGGACCCTCTCCCCAGCGCGGGGCGGCTCCACGGGGCCTGTCCCCCTGCCGCCCCCGGCTCTGCGCCACCCCGCGGGGAGGAAGCGCCGCCGGCCGCGAGTCCCCCCGCCCGGACCGCGCAGCGCCCGGTGACCCCGCGGCGCCCGGCGGGGCCGGGAAGGCGTCGAGGGGGCGGGGAGAGGCCCGGCCCGTTCCGGGAAGGGAAGTGAAAGTGACCGGGGCGGGGGGAGGGCGGGCGCCCCGGGTCCCCTGGGCGCTGACAGCGGCGCGGGGTCCCCCCGCCCCCGCGGGCTCCCACGGTGCAGCCGGGCGTTATCGCACCCGCGGGGACATGGGGACCCGGCGCAGCCGGGGACACTGAGGCAGCTCTGCGGGTGCAGGACAGCTCCGCGGCACGATGAGGACCCCGGCGCTGCTGTGGCTGGCACTGGCAGGAGCTGCGGCCGCTCTGCGCTGCCCCGGCGGGCACCCCTGCCCCGCTGCTCCGGTGAGTGCTGGGGGCGGCGGCGGGTGCGGAGCGGGGCCACAGGGTGTCCACGCACCTCACGTGCTCCTGCCACCCGCAGTCGCTGCCCATGCTGCCCACGGAGAGCGCGAGTGCTGCGGCCGGCAGTGCCTGCCCGGACGGCTCGCGTTGCCCACACGGTTCCAACTGCCTCCATGCCGGCCCCGGCGCCTTCAGGTGCTGCCCGCTGGCAGAGGTGAGGGTAGCGCTGGGGACGCGGCCTGACCCATGCCGGGTTTCCCTGCTGGCACGCAAGGACGTGCACTGTGGCGCGGCCCTGCCCGCCTGCCCGTGTACCTCCCTCTCCGCAGGGTGTCTCGTGCGGCCGTGGGCACCGTTGCTGCCCGCGCGGCTCCCGCTGCAGCGCTGATGGCAGCTCCTGCATTGTCCGCCCGGGTAGCACAGGCCCTGCGGGGTCCCTGTGGCGCCCACCCACCCTCCCCACATCCCTGGGGGCCGTGCAGTGCCCCGACGGCGAGTCCGAGTGCCCCGAGAGCTCCACGTGCTGCGTGATGCCCAGCGGCGCCTGGGGGTGCTGCCCCATGCCCGAGGTAGGGACACACGGAGGGGAGCCTGCATGGGGTTCCAACTTGGACAGGGCAGAGCTGCGAGTTGCTCAGGTCTTGTGCCCGTAGGCCTCATGCTGCCCGGACAAGGTGCACTGCTGTCCCCACGCCACCATCTGCGACCTGGCCCACGACCGCTGTCTGGCGCCCGCCGGCCAGCACCCACTGGGCACCAAGTTCCCCGCGAGGAAGCGCCAGTCCCAGTCCTGGCTGCCAGGTAGGGACTGGGGTGGTGAGGGCGACGGGAGCAGAGAGACATCCTGGGGCCCGGGGGCCTCCAGGCCCCATGGGCACGGGCGAGGAGGAGGTCCCCAAGGTGCCTCAGTGACCCCACATACCCTCCGCAGTGGCACTGGGCCAGGTGACTTGCCCCGACGGCCGCTCCGCCTGCCCGGATGGTGCAACCTGCTGCCAGCTGCCCTCGGGCCACTTCGGCTGCTGCCCACTGCAGAACGTGAGCGCGGCAGCACTGCGGCGCGGGCTGCCAGCCCCATGGGGTGTCGTCGCGGCAGTGGCACCAACGGGGCCCTGCCCTGTGTCCCCCCGCGCAGGCTGTATGCTGCAGCGACCACCTGCACTGCTGCCCACAGGGCACCGCCTGCGACCTGGAGCGCTCCAAGTGCAGCTCGGTGCCCGGCCCCGCTGCGATGCTCGCCCGCCTGGCCGCTGCCACCACAGGTATTGGTGTTCCCTGAGCACCGGGGGGCGTGGTTGGCACTTGCGGGGCCACTGCTATCCCGTGTCTCTGTTCCCAGCTCGTGTCGTGTGGTGCGATGAGTGGATGAGCTGCCCTGATGGCAACACATGCTGCCAGCTGAGCTCGGGCAAATGGGGCTGCTGCCCCTTGGAGCAGGTCTGTGATGGGGGCTTGCAACCTGGGAGCACCCTTGGGTGCTGGGGGGGCCATGGCAGCAGGGAAGTGCCAGGGAATGGGGGAAAGACCAAGGCGGGTTGGGACAGCCCCAGGAGGTCAGATTAACTCAAGGTGCTTTTTGTCCCCGCCAGGCCGTGTGCTGCCCCGACCACGTTCACTGCTGCCCCCAGGGCTACACGTGCGACCCAGAGGGGGGCAGTTGCCTGCAGGGGGGCGTCCACGTGCCCTGGCACGAGAAGACGCCAGCGCGGACAGCGCTCGGGGACGTCAAGTGCGATGACGAGATGAGCTGCCCCGCCGGCAACACGTGCTGCCAGCTGAGCTCGGGCAAATGGGGCTGCTGTCCCTTGGAGCAGGTCAGGGGGGACCCTGGATGGACTGAGCCCTGTGGGGAGGGTGGTGGCATTCTGGGGTGCCCCACGGAAAGAGTCTTTTTATGAGGGGGCCTCAATAGGTGCTGAGGAGGGTCTGAGGACCCTCAAGTTGTCCCAGAGGAGCAAGGGCAGGTCCTGCCCCCAGCAGAGAGAGCCCTGTCCAGAGGGACCCTCTTATACCCAGGGCTGGACAGATCCCCCTTTTCCCAGCGCTTCTCAGACCTCGGCCTCCTCCCGCAATGGATTCAGTGCTCTGAGTCTGAGGCGGGTGGCACAAGGCCACCAGGATGCTCAGGGCTGAGATTGGGCTGGTCACTCTGGGAGGGGACATGGGGACCCCTTGCAGGTGGGATGGAGGCAATGTGGGGCACAGGAGGCCGCGCTCATAACCCTTTATTTGTGCCTGCCAGGCTGTGTGCTGCCCCGACCACATGCACTGCTGCCCCCATGGCTACAGGTGCAACCCCAAGGGGGGCAGCTGCCTGCAGTGGGGCACCCGCGTGCCCTGGCACGAGAAGACGCCAGCAAGGTTGGCAGTCGGGGACGTCAAGTGCGACGACGGGACAAGCTGCCCCAATGGCAACACATGCTGCCAGCTGAGCTCGGGCAAATGGGGCTGCTGCCCCTTGGAGCAGGTCTGTGATGGGGGCTCGCAACCTGGGAGCACCCTTGGGTGCTGGGGGGGCCATGGCAGCAGGGAAGTGCCAGGGAATGGGGGAAAGACCAAGGCGGGTTGGGACAGCCCCAGGAGGTCAGATTAACTCAAGGTGCTTTTTGTCCCCGCCAGGCCGTGTGCTGCCCCGACCACGTTCACTGCTGCCCCCAGGGCTACACGTGCGACCCAGAGGGGGGCAGTTGCCTGCAGGGGGGCGTCCACGTGCCCTGGCACGAGAAGACGCCAGCGCGGACGGCGGTCAGGGACGTCAAATGTGATGACGAGATGAGCTGCCCCGACAGCAACACGTGCTGCCAGCTGAGCTCGGGCAAATGGGGCTGCTGTCCCTTGGAGCAGGTCGGGGAGGGTCCTGCCTGCTTCGGGTCTCGCTGCAGTCTGGCTGTGCCAGGGCACAAAACAGGGAGGTGACTGGGCCCCTGGCATACAGGGGGCCCAGCTTACCCTTGCCCATCCCCAGGCCGTGTGCTGCTCCGACGGCATCCACTGCTGCCCCTCGGGCTTCTCCTGCGACCTGGCGCACAGCACGTGCTACCAGGGGCAGCCGGCAGCGCTGCCGTTGCTCATGGTGCCCTGGGTGCCCAAGGTGCCTGTGAGCCGACGGGGCCAGGCTGTGAAGTGCAACGCGACGGCGAGCTGCACGGACGGGCAGACCTGCTGCCGGAGCCACAGCGGTGACTGGGCCTGCTGCCAGCTGCCCAGCGTGAGCGGGGACACGGCGGGCAACACAGGGGGCTGCAGCTCTCGCGGGTGCCCCGCGGGTCAGTGCTGAGTGGGCACCGCACTCCGCTCCCACAGGCCGTATGTTGCAAAGACCGTGAGCACTGCTGCCCCTGGGGCTACACCTGCAACGTGGCAGCACAGAGCTGTGAGAAGCAGCGGCCACACGAGCCACCCGCCGTGGCTGTGCCCTGTGATGCCGCCCACTCCTGCCGCAGCGGGCAGAAGTGCTGCGCTGGCCCCCGGGGCACCTGGGGCTGCTGCCCCTTTGCAGAGGTGTGTGGTGCCGGCTGGGACGCAGGGTGGCTCCCCACATCCCTGTCCTTAGGGCTGCCCCTCGTCTCCGCAGGGCTCCTGTTGCTCCGACGGGCGTCACTGCTGCCCCCCCAGGTCCCTGTGTGCCCTGGGCTCCTGCTGGCCCCTTCGCTGGGACGTGGCTGCGGCCGCCCCTGCCCGGGAGCTGCTGTGACAGGGCGGCCTGGGGGCCCGCGATGGCCTCGTACCCATGGGCTGCCACCCGCCCCTGGAGACATCCCTGCCTGCTGCCCCGCAGGCGCCACAGTGCCAATAAAACATTTCTAGGAAAGTCCCCGCGCTCTGGGCCTCGTCCCCACCGCCGGGGAAGCCGAGGCGCAATGGCGTGAGGCCCCCGCACTGGAAGAATGGGAGGCCACGCTGCGCTCACGGGGTTTATATATTAACACCATTCTAATGAACAAGCAGGAACGGGAGGGCGGCCCAGGCTGGCGGGGGCTCCCCCAGCCCCTTGGTACATGCACAGCCCCAGCTTTCCCTTCTTTCCTCGGCACGTACAAAACGTTCAGAAACACGGTTAAAATCCCCGGCTCGGAGCGGGGCTGGGACCCTTGCCTGCCCTTGGCCCTGCTCCTAGGCCAGCTTGGAGGCGCCGCTGGCACGAGGGGCAGTGCCAGCCCCCCCGGCCCTGCAAGGACAGAAGCAGGAGACCGGCCTCAGTCCTTGGGGTGTCCCCCAGCATGAGTGGTACAAGGGTCTGGGGGGGAGGGGGCATGCAATAATCACCCACTTGGCACCATGTGGGTCCCCAAATGCCACCCGCCCCCAAATGCACATCCAGCAAGGTCACGGCAATGAAAAGACACTGACGGCAAATGGACATGGGGAGGGGGATGCAGGGTGGCCCCAGGCATGGTGGCCTCCAGCACCGCGGGGCAGGAAGGCACTTGGGGACGGGGCAGCAGGAGCCCATGCAGCAGGGGCTGGGCGTGGGGATACCCAGCGGGTCCCAGCACCACTGCCAGGGCGAGGGGACACACAGGTCATGTCCCCCAGCAAGGGGGCAGTGGTTAGAGCCTGGGGACGTCACTGGCCTGGGGACATGGTGTCCCAGTGCCTGTAGGGGCCGGACAGGAGGTGAGCTCAGGGTGGCCTCCATCCCCTGTCCCCACCACCGTCTCCCGCCACCTCCCTGCCCTCGGCAGCACCGCAGAGGAGCCAGGGCCATTACCACCTCCCTCGCAGTGGGCAGGTAGGGGGATGGGGGGATGGGTAGGGGACGCCGCTTACTTCACATTGAAGACCATGAGCGGTCGCTCCTCCCGCTTCTGCCAGGGGCTTTTGCGGTCACCGGGCTCGTCGCCAGGCTCGGTCACGTCGTCCTCGGGGCTGGTCAGGGAGTCCCGGCGGGGCTCGCTGGTGCTGCTGCGGGAGCTATCGCCGCGGGGACGCCCGCGCCGCGGCCCTGCGCCTGGCCGGCCCTCGGCACCCTCGTCCAGCAGTGGCGTCAACGAGTTGTCCTCGGGAGAGCCGCCCGCCGTGCGGCTCCCGCTGCTGCTGCGCTCGGCCTCATCACCGCCGGGCACTGGGGCCGGCGCCGGCGGCAGCCGCTCACGCTCTTCCTTGGGCCGCCGCCGCGGCTTGGGCTCGCCAGCGCCGTCGGGGACGCCGTGGCTCCTGTCACCGCCCTGTAGGTCGATGTAGGAATGGCGCACCTGCGAGGAACGCCCGTCCAGGGACACGAACCAGGCGCGCGGGTGCGGCTTGACGCCCAGCTCCAGCAGCTTCTTCTCAGTGAGCGCCTGCAGCTCGCCGTTGAGCTGCGCCATGGTGGACTCGTTGAAGAGCACCGGGATGGTGACGGAGCCACTGACAGAGGCGCCGTGCGGCGCCCACGTGGCCCCCTCGCCCTCCTCGCCTGTGCTGTACGCCTGCGGTGCCAGCGGGAAGGCAGGCGGCAGCAGCGGCCGCTGCGGCTCGGGTGCCCCGAAGGTGGACGCCACATTGGGCCCTGGCGGGCCCTCCAGCTCGGGTGACCCCTCGGGCAGCCCCGTGCCGGCGGGCGCCTCAGTGGCGCTGTAGTCAGCCGCCAGGCGCATGTAGTGCGCCGGGATAACCAGGGTGGGCATGACATTCCTGTAGACATCCTCCTTGACGTGGTCGATGGCGCTGCAGAAGATGAGCTGCCCGGGCTGGCTCAGCGACGTGGGCCGTGCCAGCTGCTCCACCGACTGCGAGAGAAGGAACTCGGCTGCTTTGGGCTCCCCCTTGGGTGCCCCATAGTGCTCGAAGGGGGGCGGCAGCGGAGGCGGCGAGGGTGGTTCCTGCCCGTAGGCGCCCTCAGGCCGTGGGTGCTTGCGGGCGGCCGGGCCGCGCTCCTCCACGCGCTGGTGCGAGTAGCTGCGCTTGTACTCATCCAGCAGGGGCGGCTCTCCTGGCCCCGCGCTGTCCATGGAGCGCGCAGCCTTGAGGCCCAAGGACTCGCCCGGGCGCCCGTAGTCCTCCTTGGCGGGGCCGCTGCGGTGGCTCAGGGTGTCCGTGGGCGTCTTGGGGACACCGCGCAGCTTGGGCGTCGCCACCTGCTTGAAGAACTCCTCGCGGGAGCTCTCGAACTCACGCGAGGCCGAGAAGGCCGACTTGAGGATGGGGGTGTGCACATCTGTGTCACCGCCAGATGACGCAGTCTCCAGATGGCTGCTGCAGATGAGGTTGATCTGCGACATGGACGTGGCCTGGTCCTTCTTGGAGGCATCAAGGGTGCCCGAGACCTGCAGCTTGCGATGCTGCTGCCTGGGCTTCAGGCACCTCCTCCTGCAGTGGGGGCAAGAAGGACAAGGCAGGGTCACCATGAGATGGTGCCACCTCCAGCACGGCCCTCTGCAAGCCCTGAGGTGGGGGATGCCACGATGGCACTGGGACAGGGTGCCCAGGGCGTGCCAGGAGGGCAAGAGCATCCGTAGTCAGTCATAGGGTGCCCAGGGCGGGTGTCAGAGTGCAATAGCACCTATAGCCATCAACAGGGTCCTCGAAGGGCGCCAGGTGAGCAATGTCCCCTGTAGTCGACAATCAGGTGCCCGGGGGTGCCAGGTGGGCAGGGAGGGTGCTCACCTGCAGTAGTAGATGAGGAGGCAGAGCAGGATGAGAACGAGTAAGGTCAGGGCGCCCAGGATGGTGAGCAGGAAGATGGTGTGGTACGTGGTGATGTCCTTCATGCCCGCAGCCATCGCCACCAGCCCTGCCGCGGGGGATGCAAGGTCAGGTCTGGTGCCTGTCCCCTACTCCTGACCCCTCAGGGTGCCCAGGCCTGGAGGCAGAGATGCAGGAGGGCAGCAGGTCCCGAGCTGGCCCTACCTGTGTTTGGAGAGGGCAGAGCCGCTGCCCAGTAGCCCAGCTGGGGGGAGACAAAGGTCCAGTAGAGCTGCCGACCCTCCTTGCGGATCAACCCTGTCCCATTGCGCACCCACAACCCTGCAGAGGGGCAGCCGCCATCACCACAGGGCTCCTGCAGGCCGAGACGCAGCCAAACTCATCTCTCACATGGGCCACGCCACAGTGTCCCTGCCGAGGGCTCGCTCACCACTCTTGCTGTCGAAGCGCCAGGCTGGCACGCTGGTGGCCACCATGGGGCCACTATCAGGGGGCAAGGGGATGGAGAGGTGGATGGGGCCCGAGAGCTGCACCTCGGTGCCGTTGCCCGTGAAGAGGTGCACGCTGACGGCGGTGATGGGCGCCAGCTCCAGCCATGTGCCGTTGCCTGCGGGGGGCACAAGGGTGAGCACGCCGGCGCGGGCCAGGCGCCCGCGAGGCTGTGTCCACCGCCCCTACCACTGCCGTTGCGCTCAGCGCCCAGAAAGCAGGGGAAGGCGCGCAGGTCGGTGTCGGTGCTGGCGGCTGTCAGTGAGGCGGCGAGCTGGTTGTACGTGGAGCTGCGCGGCAGGCGGGCCGCCTTGCGCGGGAACTGCACCCAGGGCTGGCTGCGGGCTCCTGCAGGCGACAGCGCGGGCAGCGCCCGGCGGGACGCAGGGGATGCCTGCAGTCCCCACCGACCCCGCCACTCACCTGGAGAGCCCAGCAGGATCTGCACAAGGTCCTCGTAGAGGATGAGTGTGGCCGGGCGCTCAGGGAGCAGGTAGAGGCTGACGGAGGCGTAAACTGCGGAGGGAGGGACAGGGTGACAGGTGGTGCAACCCCCCTGTCATGTGTCCGGCCCCCAATTCCAACAGGGACGTGAAGGAGGAAGAGGAGGAGGAGGCAGGGTGGGGCTTGATGGACATGGGGGCACCTGCAGCTGCTTCAAGGGGGCCCTGGGTGGGACAGCAGGACTTGGGGTGTCCCCCTACCCCGCCTCGGACTCCTGCAGCAGCGCCCAAAATAGCGTTTGGGGAGGGGGTAAAATTGTGCTGTAACTGCTGGGAGGGCGGTGGCGATGGGGACAGTGGCACATGGCTGGGGGGCCTGGAACACGCAATGGGCGCCACCATGTGCCACCAAAACCTCGTATCCCCCTTGTCTCCAGCATCCCCCCTGCCATTCCTGACGCGGCCTTTGGTGGTAGCGCCAGTGCCCGGAGCAAGGTCGCCCGCATCGACCATGTCCCGCCCGTCCTGGCGCCGCATGGGGCCCAGGGCTGGCGCAGAGCCCAGGGCGCCCCCTTGTCCCCCCCGCCATGCTGGGGAAGGCCCAAGGGCCAAGTGCTCGCACGGGGACATGGCTGTGTCCTCCACGTTGTCCCCAGTGCTGCCACCCCACCGTGCTCCGACCTCCCCAAGAACAGGTGGCCTCCCCCGCCAAAAAAATCTGCCTCAAGGTAGCACTCAAACACCCGCTCTGTAAGAGGTGACCCTGAAAGGCCCTCAGACGCACCCCCCCCCCGGAAAGGGCTCAGAGAGCCCAGGAAGACACAGAGTCCCCAGTAAGGGAAGGATCAGGGTCCCCACGATGGGATTGGGACCCCCCATAAGGGATTGAGGACGCTGGGAAGGGCTTGGGGCCCCCATAAGGGTTCCAAGGTCCCCCCCAGTAAAGGACTGTCCCCCCCCACTCCAGGCAGCAGAAGAACTGGGGGGCTCCTGTGTCTCCCTGTGTGGAAATGGGGGGTCCCATGAAGGCTCAGAGCCCCCAGGAAGGATTCAGGATCCCCCTCCAGAGGGACGTAGGGCCCCGCTAAGGCACCAGGGACCCCCCAAGGAGCCCCCCAGGAAGGCTACAGGGTGCCGGGACTCACGTGGCAGCTTGGCAACGCGCCAGGGCACGGAGGCAGTGACGAAGCCGTGGTGGGCGGCCGTGACGAGCACCCAGGTGCCCAGGCGGTAGGTGATGGGCAGGACGCCGGCGCCCTCATGGTTGGTGGTGCCGGTGGCCAGTGAGCTGCGGTTGCCGAAAACCTCAAGGGTGGCCTGGGCCAGCGGGGCCAGCGTGCTGCTCTCGTACACCTGCACCTTGAGCAGCACCTCTGCGGGAGCGGGGACATGGCGTTGGCACAGGCATCACGCAGAGCGCCCAGTGCGCCCGCTGGGGGACATGGGGGAACAGCGAGGACCAGCATCCCGCCATGGTGGCATTGTCCCAGCAGGACAGGGGCCATCATCCCAGAAGGATGATGGGCATCGTCTCGGGGGATGGTGGCATCGTCCCAGCGGGGCGGGGGGCATCACCCCAGTGCGACCCTTGGCACCATCCCAGTGGGATGCTCAGCTCTGGCCCCCCTGGATCACGAGCATTGCCCCAGGAGGTGATGCGCACCAGCTCGGAGGGGTGGTGGCACCGTCCAGCAAGACCCGGGCACCATCACAGTGGGACCCATTCCAGCAGGGCGACAGGCACCTTCCAAGTAGGTCACGGGCACCGTCCCTGTCCCCATGGCCGCTCTACGGGTGGCAGGGATACTGCACCCTGACTCCTGTGCCCAATCACCCATGACAGTGACAGCAGTCACTGCCCCACACTGGAGGGGACACAGGTGTCCCTCCTCGTGCCACAAATTTGGGGGGGGGGAAGGTCCCCCCAAGGGCGGCCGGGTGATGGGGTAGGGATGTGTCCTGGCAGAGGGGACCCAGCGTGCGCTGCCCGCCCCGGCCTCCGCCATCCCCGCGCGTGGCCTGCACAGGAGCCGCAGCCCTTGGCAGCCAGCCCGGCGGCTCTGTCGCTGTCGCCCAGGCAACGACCTCGATCATCCCGCCGGGCCCGCAGGCCTGCCCGCCCGCCCCCCCCCCAGCTGCCACCGCCCCCCGGGAGCGGCTCCAGCGGGTGCTGGGCTCCATGTGGCCCCCAGGGCTGCCAGCGCCGCCGCCCCTGGGGCCGGGATGCCAGGACCCTCCCCGGGCTTCACCACCGCCCTGGCTGGCAGTGCCTGACAGCGACGCCAGGACACCCCGAGAGCCACATCCACCCCCCATGTCCATGCAGGGCACCCCCCACCCCGGCCCAGGTGTTGTCCAGATGCTGGAATCCAGGAATCTCCTGCAGCTGCTGGGGAGGGTCCGTTCCGGGTGGGGGGATGCTGGGACCCCCCCACACATTCCAGGAACAGCCGGCACCAGCCGGGCAGGAACATCCCCACGGTCACCAGGTGCCGGGCAGCTGCCGTGGGACAGCTGGCACTGCCTGCCACCCCCCTTACCCTGGCCACTCCGTCCCCAAGGGGACCCCGCACGGCGCTGTGGGGACAGCGCCACGTGCGCCACGCGACGCAGCAGTGGCGTCACCATGCCAGGCTCCCCGGGGGTCAGGGGCACAGGCCGCGCAGCTGCCAGCAGCCCCTGGCACCTCCCTGCCACCCCATTGCCCCAAATGGTGTCCACCATGGCTACAGGTGACACAGAGGGGACAACCACAGGTGACACCAAACAAAGGAGCTGCGGGGGTTACAGGTGGCCAGGCCCAGCACCCTCTGTGTGTGCAGGACAGGGTCCTGGCACCTGACACGCGGTGGCTTCGTGGTGTCACCGGGCGCATGAGGGGCACCCCCAGCCATGGGGGCAGTTGGGAGCAGATGGAGGTGACGGCTGCAGGCAGGACCCTGCCCAGAACCCCCGGTCACCGCCCAGGACTCCCACCCAGACCCCCACCCCCGCGCGCCCCCCTGGGCATGCAGGGTCCCCACAAGGTCCCGGTCCCCCCACCCAAATCCCGAACCCACAGAGTGGGACAGGGAAGGGGGGTCCCCGGCCTTTCCCGAGAGTGGGTGGGATGGATGGACAGATGCGGGGGGGCGACACAGGGGACAGATGAGGAGTCACAGAGGGTGTGAGTGGAGAGACAGGCCTGTGACTGGCCAGAGGGAAGGACAGATGGACAGAGAGGGGCCGTGGGGCGCAGGGATGGACAGATGGATGGGGGGGCCATAAGGAGGGGCGCAGGGAGGGAGGGGGCACAGGGGGGTGCAGACAGACGGGTGGGGACGGACAGACAGATGCTGGAGGGACACAGACAGGGCAGGGGGGCAACAAACTGCAGCCGGACACACGGCTGGGGCGGTCGGTGGGTGGCTGCGGGGATCCAGATGGGGATCATCGGGATGGGGATCATCAGGATGGGGGGTCATCAGGATGGGGATCGGCCGGAGGGGTGCTCGGGCGGGCGTGGGGGGGAACAAAGCGGACAGACAGACCGACAGAGAGACAGACAGGGACAGACAGAGGGACGGAGGGAAAGGAGGGGGGCGGCGG
>JAUBNY010000337.1:175658-186423 GCA_032275445.1 Crypturellus soui
TGAGCCCAGCACTGGTACCCACATCCTGACCCTGAGCCCGGCACCAGCACCCATATCCCGCCCATGATCCTCGCACCGAGTCCAGTGCCAGCTTCCCAGCCCTGAGCCCAGCACTGGTACCTGCATCCTGCCCACGATCCTGGCACCAGGTCCAGTGCCAGCATCACAGCCTTGAGCCCGGCACCGGCACTGCATCCTGTCCGTGATTCCAGCACCAAACCTGGTACCAGCATCCCAGCCCTGAGCCCAGCACTGACATCCACATCCCAGCCCTGACCCCTGCACCCAGCCCAGTGCCAGTCCCTGCATTCTGGCCCTGAGCCCGGCACTCTCACCTGCATCCCAGTGCCCAGCCCAGTATCAGCACTGGCATCCTGGCCCTGAGCACCCACAACAGCATCTCGACCCTGAGCCTGGCACTGAGCCAGGCACCAGCATCAGCATCCCGGCCCTGACCTCAGTATCAGCATTCCGACTCCAAGCCTGGTACCAGGCTTGGTACTGTACCCTCCACCTCAGCCCTGAGCCCAGCACCGACTCCGGCATCGGCACCGTGCGCTGGTCCCCCCAGCACCCGCACTCTCGCGCTGGGACATTGGCCTCCCAGACCTGACCCTGGCACTGAGCCCAGGACCCACATCCAGGTACCAGTCCCTGTGCCCTGAGCCTCCACCATCCGGCACCAGCATCCCAGCCCCACACTGGCACCACACACTGGTCCCCCTAGCACCCACAGGATCAGCATCCCGGCACTGGCACCCCAGCCCTGAACTCAGCACCCGCACCCCAGCAGCAGCCTCTGGTCCTGCCTGAGGCACCGGGCATCAGCACCCTGCCCCGAGCCACTGCACAGAGCCCAGCGTTGGCACACGGGCACTGCTCCCCACAGCACCGAGGATGCCTCTGCATCCCCTCCTGCCCCCAGCACTGAGTCCAGGACCAGCATCCTGGCTCCGGCACCCTGGCTCTGACCTCCCCCTGCACCACGCACAGTCCCCTCCCGGCACTGGCATCCCAGCTCTGACCCCGACATCCAGCCGGTATCCACATCCTGGCACAAGGCCACCAGCATCCCAGCACCTGGTCCTGACCCCCACATCCAGGCACTGCTATACCTGGCACCAGTATCCAGGACCAACATCCCGGCCCCCATCACCCCAGTACTGGCATCCAGGGACCACTGGGGCACTGTGGTACCGATCCTGGTTTGCAGCACTTGGCACATCCCCCCTGCACCACGGTGCAGCCCTGGCTCTGCATGGGCACCCTGGTGCTGACAACCCCTCGATCCTGAGCACCAGGCCCCGCCCCAGCACCAGTGGGGACTTGGCACCTGGTGCCTGGCTGGGCACCCCTGGGGCTCAGTGGGCAGTGGGGTCTCACCCACTTGGGGGCCCCGTTACCCCTGATAGGTGTCACATCCCTTCTAGGAGCCCCCATGGGTGCCTGTCCCCATGTCACCCAGAGTGGAAGTATCACGGTGCCAGGCAGGGTTTATTCTTGGGGAGGTGGCAGTGGGACAAAGCAGGTCCCATGGGTGCTGATCCAGAGGCCACATAAGCACCCAAGGGACATCAAGGGCATCAGCGTTGGGATGGGAGTGGGTGTCAGGCAGTGCAGCCAGAGCAGAGCCAGAGCGTCTCCAGCCCCTTGGTGCCCCTGAGTCGCAGTGGGGCTTGTCGCGGCGGGGACACATGTGTCCCCAACTAGCCCTGGGCATCACTGGGCTCCTGGGCCTGGCCCAGCGTCAGCTCCTGCTTGTCATCCTCTTTGGGTGGTCGCGTCCTCTTGAAAAAGCCCATCTAGAGGAGGGAGCCAGTGACACCCTGGCCACAGGGGACGTCCTCCTGGGCACCAGCAGAGCTCACTCACCTTCCACATGATGATGATGAAGATGGCAAGGAGCAGGAGCCCAGCCAGGGCGCCCAGCACCACCCACCACACGGGCACCTTCTTCTCGGTGCCGGGGCTCATGTGCAAGGCCTCCATGGTGGCCTGTGGGAGACAGGGCAGGTGGCCCAGTCACCCCTGCATGCCACCAGCAGCCTAGCAACCCCTGCGTGCCTGGCCCTGCCACCCCACAGGGTGGCAGCAACCTCCGTGTCCCGGTGCCAGCCCTACCGTGGCCTCTCCAGCAGGCAGCGTGCGGGGTTGGATGCGGTAGGGCATGGCGGAGACGCTGAACCAGGCCCGGGACTGGATGAGCAGCTGCTTCTGCAGGAGCTCGGGCTACGGCAGGGGCAAGGACAGGCGTGAGGGCACCCATGTCTCCACGGTGCAGCCGGACACTGCGGTCTCCGGCTCTGCAACCACCTCAAGGCCCCTTGGGCACACGATGCCAGGAGCCACCTGCGGGCTCCTGCTGTGGTGGCCCTGGCGCTTGGTGTGACCCCTGCAGGACACCCTCCACACAGGCACCAGGCGGGCACGTGCTCCATGGGGACCCGTTCCAGGGGCACACTGCGGGTGACACGTCCAAGCCCTGGCGAGCACGATACCTGGTAGAGGGTGTCCATCCAGAGTAGGGCCCGGACGCTTACGAGCGCCCGCTGCTCCCTAGGCAGGCTCTGCACACTGCACACAATGCTCTCGCACGGCTCCACGCTGCAGTTCTGCGGGGTGCAGTGGGTCCATCACCCCCGGCCCCGCGGGTACCCACTCGGCTCATCAGGAGCAGCGGGCACGGCCAGTGAGGACCAGCCCCACAGCACTCACCACATGCACCATGTCCGGTGGGGCAGCCAGGGGCTGCTCGCCTGCTGCCCGACGCTCCCGCCCATGGCTGCCGTTGCGGCCCACAACGCCCGTGGGCCGGGGGATCTCCAGCTGCAGGGAGAAGTGGAGGCAGCTCCGGCAAGCGGCAGCCCCACGGCGGGTCCCCGCCGCTGTCACCGCCCCCGCTACCTGCATCGGGTTGAGACCGGGTGGCTCGGTGCAGTTCATGCCGCCCTCGGTGCCCAGCTCGAGCAGGTAGAGCAGGGGGCTGCCACCAAGGTGGCTGGGCACAGCGAGGTGCAGGGTGACACCACTCACGGTGCCAGGACCCTTGTTGTGGAGCTGAAGGGTGGAGCGAGGAGGTGGCACTGGTACTGTGGGCACCGCACTGCCAGGGCATGAGGGCAGCAGGTGCCAGTGGGTGCCAACCTGATAGACGTGTTCCACTCTGAGGCCGTGGTCCTCCAGCTGCCGGCTGCCCTCCAGCGCCTGCCATGCCATGGGCAGCACCGCTGTGGCGGGTAGGGACATCCTGCGTGGGACGAGAGGGGCTCAGGGCTGCATGGCCATCCCTGCTGTCCCCGTCATCCCCAGTACTCACCCTCGCAGCTCCATGGCCGCCTGGGCCTCCACAGGCACCTTCACGACGCGCACAGCGCTGTTGGGGTTGTGGCTGTTCTTGCTACAGGCACCAAGAGCGGGTGGTGGGTGAAGGAGGCTGGGCAGGCACCGCGGCCCCCCCACCCCACGTGTCTCCCCTGGCACCGCGTCACCTCCGCAGCTGCAGCTGGAAGACAATGGCATCCCCGACGTCCTCCAGGCCAGACACGCTCAGCTCCATGTCCACAGCAATCTGCAAGGGCTAAGGCAGGTGGGTGCCCAGGCCACGGTGCCCACAGGCCCGGCGCCAGGGTGAGGGGCACGGCCGTCAGAAACCCTTACACGGGCGTCGGCCTTCATGGGGTTGCCCAGCTCACAGAGCACCACGTGGGTCCTGTTCTCCTTGCGGGGGTTGCAGCTGAGCTTCTCCTGCCCCTGCGGCACCACGGCAGCATCAGGGCCAAGGCAACATCAAGCAGGACCCGGATGGCCTCCCTGCTGCCGCAGGAAGACACCCAAAGGCAACGAGGAGGGACAAGGCCACAGGGGTCCCCTCTAGAGCACCCACCTGAATGTCGCTGGTGGCTCTCTGGAAGTGGGCGCCGGGTGGCAGCTGCACCCGCAGCTCAGCCTCGAAGGCACCCTCACCGCTGTTGCTGGCGTCAGCATGGAGCAGCACCATGTTCTCAGCCCCGATGAGCAGCTGTGTGCTCGGCCTGGGGACAAGCGGCCCAGTTGTCAGTGCCACCTGCCAGCGCCGACGGAGCCCAGCAGCATCATGCCACCAAGTGCCACCAACGTCCCCCCAGCCCGTCCCTGGGTGGCAGCTCTCACGTGTCAGCGGCCAGGCGCAGGTCGGGGATGCAGATGTTGTCCTCGCCGCAGTCAAGCAGGATGCGTGTCTGGGGCAGCGGCAAGGCGGGAGGTAGGGGACAGCGGGTGGCACAGTACAGGGTGGGGATGGGGTCCGTGGGGCGGGCAGGGGTCCGTCACGGAGAAGATGGGGACAGCGGGGTGACATGGTGTCCATCCCAGGGAAAGGATGAGGATGGCGAGGTGGGCAAGGGCCTCTCTTGCAGGGCATAGAGATGTTCAGGTGGGCAGGGCTCCAAGCCAGGGAGGGATGGGGACAGCAAGGTGCCATGGGGCCCACCCCAGGGAAGGGATGAGGAGGGCAGGTGGGCAGGGGTCTGTCCCTAGGGAAGGGATGAGGAGGGCAGGTGGGCAGGAGTCTGTTCCATCCAGCCAGGGAGGCAGCACCAGGCTGGCCTGGGGCATGTCCCCAAGAGGGACAGGGCTCGGTGGGGTGGGCGGGCGCTTGGGGTGGTCCTGGTCACACACGGCCAAGGGGATGTGACCCCACGGGGCACCTGCTCCTGCACCAGCGTATCCCCGTAGAGCAGCAGCCCTAGCGCGCCGGGGCCCTGCGCCGCAGCCAGCGTCAAGTTGAGGCTCACGGCGATGGGGCTCAGCTTGTCCTTGAACTCAGCCTCGTCCTGGGGGCACCCGGCAGCTCCAGGCGCCCGCACCCACCGGCCGAGTGCCCCCACGCCCGTTGCCACCGCATCCTACCCGCAGGTGGGCACTGAGGCTGCGGCAGAGCGGCTGCCCTGGCACCAGCGCCAGCTCCTGCAGCCACGAGGACTGGCCGCCTGGCCACAGGAAGACCCTCCGGGCCAGCTTCTGCTTGAGGCGGTCCAGCTGCAGGTCGGCCAGCAGGCCTGGCCAGGGAATGGCACGGTGGCACCGGGCACCCTTGGTGCTACCCCATGAGGTGCCCCCCGGTGCCACTCAGCACTCACGGATGCTCTGGGGGATGTGCTGGCCGGAGACGTTCACGCACAACAGGACGGTGAAGCTGGGGGGGGGGACAGGGGCGCTCAGGGGACTGCCGGAGCTGCCCTGTCCCCTGTGTCCCCTGTGTCCTTCGTGCCCCCCATGTCCAGGGCACCCTCACCAGGTGACGTGGGTATCAGATCTGGGCACAGTGCACTCCTTCTTCTCGGGGTTGAGGCCGTCGGGCAGTGTGAGTCGCGCGTGAACCACCACCACGGGCTGGCCCCTGTGGGCATCGCGGTGCAGGCAGCGGTCGGGGCACCGTCCATCCCACAGCCCAGCGCAACCGGTGCGCAGGCGGCACCCACCGGTACACGGCCACCTTGTCGGCACCGAACGCTCCCACCAGCAGATCTGCGGGGCAGCACAGCGGCGTTGGCACCGCTGCCACCAGCAGTGGGCGCCGCGGCTGCCCCGAGCGCCCCATACCCGGGTAGCCGTTGCCGTCCAGGTCGGAGGCGCCACGCAGGGCGAAGCCGAAGGCGGCCGGCCCTGTGAAGGGACTCTCGAGGCGCTGCGAGGGCGCCCGCTCCAGCCCCTCACTCTGCCCGCGGAAGACGAAGACGCACCCACTGCCACTATCACCCCCGAACGGGGCGCCCACGGCCACGTCTGGTGACAGATACCGGGTGGGGAGACGCGAGCATGGCAGCTCCCCGTGTGCTCGCGTCCCCTCTGCCCGATGCCTCCCCAGAGTCTCAGCCCCCGATGCCACGTGGGCACCGTGTTACCCGTGTGGCCGTCCTGGTCCAGGTCGCCCAGGCTGGTGATGGCTGAGCCGAAGCGGCCGTAGGCATCAGGGCCTGTTAGCGTCTGCCAGGGCTGGGCGTAGGGCTGGGCGCCGCGGCGCAGGTAGAGGTAGACACGGCCCAGCTCGAGGCGGGGGCCGTCGGGGCGGCGCGCCAGGAAGAGCGGGGCGCCCACCAGCACGTCGGCCCGCCTGGCACCAGGTGGCCATCAGCTGGGCACCATGCGCAGCGGCACCCTGGGGTGCCCTGCAGTGAGGGGGGGACGCAGCCCTCACCCATCCCCGTCGACATCTGCCACAGCCACCGTGTGCCCAAAGTAGGAAGCCACCTGGAAAGGGGGGAGGCAGAGGGGTGCCATGGGCTGATGGGGGCACTGGGCTCTCTGGGGCACTGGGGCCAGCATTGAATGTGATGGGAGCAGTGAGGTTGGTACTATGGGGTAACGGAGCAATGGGAGGGGGTGCAGGAGGTGCCCTGGGCACTGTGGGGCAGTGCAGGGCAACGGTGCAGTGGGACCGGGTGCAGCAGGTGCAGCAGGACAGGATGCAACAAATGCAGTGGGACAGGCTACAGTGGGTGCAGTGGGAGAAGCTGCAGCAGGTGCAGTGGGGCAGGGTGCAGCGGATGCAGTGGGACAGGGTGCAGCGCGTGCAGTGGGACAGGGTGCAGTAGGTGCAGTGGGGTAGGGTGCAGCAGATGTGGGTGCTGCCAGGGTGCAGGGTACCTGCTCGCTGGCGATGCCCTGCAGCCGGCGCAGGCTCTGCCCCACGCTGAAGATCTCCACCTGTCCAGGGAGGCATCAGGCCCTGGCACCCGCCTGGCACCGGCCCCGTGGCGCCCGCGCGCTGCCCAGGGCCGGGCGCTACTCACCTCGCCCCTGGTGTTGCTCTTGTTGGGCACCCCGACCACGTACTCTGCAAGGGAGGAGAGCCCTGAGCGTCCCCCCGTCGCAGGGGCGACATCCCGGGGTGCCACGACCATCGCACCCAGTGCTACCTGTGGTCTTGGGGTTGTCGTCTAGCTCACCCACGGCCACCGCATACCCTGTGGGGAGACGAGCACCTGCTGAACCCCTCCAACAGCTACAAGGGGCGTTCAGAGCTTGCAGAGGGGGGCAGGACACCGGGCCCTTCCGGCAGCACCATTGGCTCTGGGGCCCTGCACGGCTCTGGGGCCCTGCAGGCGCTGCTGGGGCCACCACTCACCACGGTAGCTGTCGTCGTAGTCCAGGGAGACCTGCTGCCCCGTGGGGCGTCCCGGGCTCGCAGGCGGCAGCAGCGAATCACCAGGGTCCTGGGTCAGGATGGTGTCAATGCTCACTGAGTACAGGAGCCCTGCAGAGAGCAGGGGACACAGACAGGCACCGCAGGGTCACCCCACTGTCATCCCAGATCCAGCCCCATGCGACCCGATAAGATGGAGCTCGGGGGGACACCAGGGCCCCAGAGGGGGACAGGGATGTCACAACACTCACCTGCAAAGTAGTACCCGCCTGGGGCGCCCAGGACCAGCATCCCAGTCTGTGGGAAGGGCCGTGTCAGCACCCGCTGGGTGACAACGACGGCTCCTCCGCGGCCCCGGTGGGACTCACCGCACTGGCAGCAGCACTGAAGCCCAGCTCGCAGTAGCGCTTGTCGTAGGCTGCAGGTAGGGCGCGGGGTCAGCAGGGCCGGGCAGAGCTACCTCTGCCACTGCTGCCACCACCACTGCCACCACCACTGCCACTGTCACGGCGGCGGCTATGCTCACCGTACTGCTGGTCGCGGTAGACGCCAGCCATGAGGGAGTCGCGGCAGGGCGCGTAGCGGGTGTAGCGCTGCCCAGGGCGCCCCACGAAGCAGGCACCCGTGGGCGTGCGGAAGGCCTCGGCGGTGCCAGCCAGCGCGTTCCAGTGCTGCAGTGGGGCGCATGCCTGGCGGCCGCCACTCCCTCAGCCACCGGCGACAGCGCCGCCAGACCGGGGCATCTCCTGCCCCGTGGGGACGCTCTGCCCCCTTGCCCAGGGCACCCACCACCAGGTTGCCATTCCAGCTGGTCACCGAGGCGCCCAGCCACTGATGCGACTTGTAGGTGCGGAGCTGCAGCAGGGGCCGCCTCTCCGTCTCGTCCCCTGTGAGCGAGGGGCGACATGGGGGGCACTGCCCAGATGGCCCCGTCCCCTCTACTGCCCCCTGCCCAGAACGCACCCTCGGTGTCGATGGCGACGAGGCGACATGGCGTCTCGCCAGGTGGCCACGAGCAGAGGAAGATGGCGCCGGGCTCAGCCACGCCGGGCTGCGACGTGTTGGCGCGGGGGGCCCCCACGGCCACGCTCCTCCTGTGGGCCGAAAGCCGGGAGAAGGATGGGGTCAGGAGCAGTCACCGCGCTGGGTCCTCCCCAGGGTATCGCAGCTCCTTCCCACCTGCCCTCGTCCTCGTGGAAGTCCAGGGCGAAGCCGAAGTAGCTGCCGGGAGGCCCCGCGTATATGGCGGGCCGGGCACTGAGCAGCTCCTGGCCCGGCACCGAGTGTGGCACCAGGATGAGCACCAGGGTCCAGAGTAGCGCGGGAGGCACCGGGGCAGCTGCCATCGTCAACTCGAGTGGCACCCGCAGACGCTCAGCCATCCCCGTGCTCCGCCTGCGTTGGCGCTTCCGGCCCTTATCTGCAAGGAAGCAGCCGGGAGCAGTTGGGAGATGCAGTGAGGGACGGGGACCCTTTGCCACCAGGGTCCCCTATCGACGCAGCCCAGGCGGCCGTGGCCGGGCCCGGCGGAAGGGTGGTGGGCCGAGGCCTCCATTAGCCACCAGCCACCGGGAGCAGAGCTGGAGCTGCCCCTTGCTGCGGGAATGGGGCTTTTCCCTCCTTTCAATGGGTTCTGGAGAAATGGGATTGGCCGCAGCACGAGCTGCTGGTGCAAAGCGCTCCCACAGGGCAGACACGGGGCCCACGTGGCCACTTTGGCCCCCAACGCTGCCTACTGCCCCACCACCAGCTCTGCTCCTGCCCCAAGGGCAGCCAGAAGGCAGCTCCAGCCCTTTGGCTGCCCCTTAACAGCTGCAATCCGAAATGGGCAGGACAGGCCAAGGGCCGTGAGGGGCTCTGGAGCACCACGGGGAGCAGCTCGGGGGGGGGGTGGGTCGGGGGGCTCTCGGAGTGGTGCCAGGCACCCCTGCCGTGGGGCAGCTGGGAGCCGCAGGCTGGAACCACCACAGATGTTTCCCCTCTCCTCGCGCCGCGGCTCCGCGCAGCCCGGGCTCCGCGCGACTCCCACATAGTCGGGCAGCACCCGGGCGCCTCTGACTCTCCCTGTGCCGCTGCTCCGGTGCATGGGTCTTGCTTCGGTGCTGCTCCTCATTCAGGTCCAGGGGGACGGGAGTCCCGCGGGTGATGGCAGCTCTCAGCCCTCCACTGCCCCTGGCACCGTTCTAGGCTTCGAGCAGCAGCACCAGGGCAGAAGGGCCGTCACTACCAGTGCTTCTAACCAAAGCAAGAGCCTGGGCAAAGTGAGCAGACGCCGACGCTCCTCGTGGGCAGCAAGACTCTCACCCAGCTCTCCCTGGGGCTGATGCGGACAGGGCTGGGGACATGCGCGGGCAGCCCTGGTGACACAGGGCTGGGCAGGGCTGAGCACGGGCAACTCCGCTGCGGCCCTCAGAGGTGCCCAGGGCAGAGCTGCCCGCAGCAGGGCCAAGCGGTGCCGCCAGGGCCCAGCGGAGTGAGTCCTCCCCACAGGAGCTGAGTGATGGCCCAGCTCCTCCGGGGTGGATGGAGAGAGCTCAAGGGGGGTTGCAAGATCCCATATCACACACACACATTTAGACATAACCACATTTCCAAACACTTCCCAGTGCTGTAACAGCACGGTACTGCACCGTGCTCCAAACCCCCTCATTCCCTTGCAGAGTCACACTTTTTTTTTTTTTTTCCACAAATCATTGGTTTATTAGAAAGTTTTTTTTCCCCCTCATTTTACAGCATATATATATATTTTTATATATATCTTATGTGACAAAGTTAAATACAGTCTGTTTATGCTTGTTAAGTAATGATAGGTTAATTATTTTTAGCACTATTCTGGAAGTCAAAAAAGCAACCTCTGACTGCACTGTGAAGGGTGCCAGAACACGCATATTGAGTCTAGAAGCTAATGAAGCTCAGCACTGAAACATTAATACTGTCTCCTGCTAATTATTTACAGAGAAAATGAGTCCCTTTTCTGTTCTGACCATTGTGATCGAGTCCGACCTGTTTGTGGTTGAGAGGAGAAAGAGGACGCTCAGCGTTTGTAGGCACAGGGACCCCTCCCTGGAGCTCACACAGTTGCTTTGGAGCGGAGGGAGCAGGGGACGCCCCTGCAGTGGCAGCACTGCCCGCCCAGACACGCGGAGCTGAGGGCACCCCAGGGCCATTCCCTGCCATGGGGCGAGGGCAAGGGGCAGGAGCCAGTGCTGCCGCTGCGCCAGAACGACCTCGTCACCCTGGAGAAGCTACCGGCAGTCAGTATTATCCTAACCACGCGAACAGTGCGGGGAAGCACCAAGAAATCCCTTGGGAAACACCGCAGACAGGAGGAAGCGCAAGGAAGGGGCCATCAAGCGAAACCCCCCTCTCCCTGCACCCAAGGCGGCAAACAGCGACCAGGAGGGAGGGCTCCATCCCCATGGAGCAGCTGGAGCCATGGGCCGGGGCTGACACATGCCCCCGGCTCCAAAGCCCAGGGGCAGAAAAAGGGGAGAACAGAAGGGGGTTTATCCGTCTCTTCCCGTGCAGCAGCCGCCCTCTCCCCGGGACGCCCTTCATTAGCTGTTAGAGTCACTGCTGTCACCCATGCACCGCACGTATTTCCAAGTCCCACATTTTCCTTCTGCAAAATGCTATAGGACA
>JAUBNY010000337.1:186433-223762 GCA_032275445.1 Crypturellus soui
GAAAATTTAACCCCCCGCCCCCCCCCCCTTTTTTTTTTTTTTACATTATATAGTACATAAAAACTTCAAAAATACAGGAGCTTGATAAAATATACATGCTTAGTCATTTTGCATCTAACTGAAACTATAAAGTTTAACCTTTACAAGTGTCTTATTTCACCTACAGCAAACATATTTACACAAAAGCCACCAGAACAAGTACCACTAAAGGAACGGGCCGTAAAAAATATTATTGCAGTATACTACAAATGTAACCTTTTTTCATATGAGCTACAAAAAGCAGCATCTTTGTTTACAGAGTTCAGTGCAATTCTTTACATTAAAAAAAAATCCTATAAATTAATAAGGAAACCATCAGTATTACAGAGGAAAGAACACACCTTACACACTCCGGTTACCTGCCCCAGGCCTCTGTATTGCTTCAGTTCTAACAGGACTTTTTTCCCTCACTTTCTCACCCGAGCACCTCCTTCACAAGCCCTCGAGCACTGCAAGTCGGCGCAACTTGTTTTCCCTCCGAAGAGTGGCTGGAGGCTCCGCGGAAGCCACGGCCCGGGACCCTCCGCGCAGCCCCCGCTGCGCAAGGAGGACGTTGGCGCGGGCTGGGCGCACGCAGCCCTTCGCTCACTGCAGCTCTGCGGTAACCTCTTGCTTTCACCGTTGCTGCTTTTATTAACAGGGGGGAAATAACATCTAAGTTTATAGCATTAGGGTGCTGGGAGAACTCCCTGCCAGGATCCACAGCTGTCAGTTACTGAGTGCTTTATCGACAATTACAAGCAGGATTCAATCATGCTTACTATTTTAATTAGATGACCTCATTAAAAGCATTTGAGAGACCTATTAGTGAGTATGAAATATCATTTATCCTACACCAGGCAGCAGAAGGATTGTTAATTGTAAGAATCTAGGGGGGGAAGATAAAAAAGCCTTCCAAAGTGTCTCTTTTGCCTACACGTGAGATGATTCGTCTATGATACAGCATGGCGCATACGCAGAGGTGCTGGGACACATGAGAACCCCTGGCGGGGAAGGCTCCCACTCCGCAAACCGACCTGCCGCCTGCTGTGCCGCGACCCTCGAGCCGCACGTAACTCCTGCCAAAGACTGAAAGGAAATTCCCAGGCCTCACTTGCCAGCTGGCTCAGCTCCAACCCCTGCCCAAAATGCAAAATAATTCTCTTTCCTCCGAGGTTCCTTTGTTCATCCTTCATGTGCCATGACTTGGCGGATGCTGCAAGTCCTGACCTGAGAAAATGGGGTGCAGCAAAGGGTGAAGGTGCAACGCGGTGGCGGCCGCAGCGGCGGCAGGTCTTGGCGCGAGGAGGGTTGGATAAAGAGCATGTGGAACGGGATGGAAAGTGAAGGGCCCTGGGTGGATGGCTGATGCCGGAATGATGTGGATGGGGTGGCTGGCTAGAAACGTCGCAGGGTGCCCCGGAATAATGGAGTGGGTCAAGTGGGAGAGGGAAATGGGCGTCAAGTGAGGCTGGGGGATGTGATGGACCTGCGTGAGGGGCTGGGGGTGCGGGTGGGGGTGGATGCCGATGGCGGCGGCGGCGGCGGCCGCATGGTGCTGCAGGATGGCGTGCTGCACCGTCGTGATGGACGTGGCCGCCGCCGCTGGCTGCTGGATGTGGATGGGCTGCAGCGCAGGCGCCGCCGGCGCCAGGGCCGCCGAGGCGGGGAAGGCCTTGACCTGCTTGGCGAGGAGTTGCTGCTGGATGTGCTGCTGCGCAGCCTGCTGCAGCTTGCTGTACTTCTCCATCTCCTCGGGCGTGAAGGTGATGGGCTGGCTCTCAAGCGGCGCCAGCGACGCGTCCTCCCCGTCGCGCTCGCCCTCGCCACTTGGCTCCCCACTTGGGGGCGCGTAGCCGGGAAAGCGCTCGACATCAGTGACCAGGGGCATGAGGCTGCCCTCCACGGGCACCGGCTGGTTGCCCCCATCTATGGCCTCCAACGCGGCGCCGTCACCCGGACCCGAGAGGAAGTTGTGTGGCATCACCAGATCCCCCGAGCCAAAGCACTCGGGCAGGGCGGGCGCTTCCAGGGCAATGGATGACAACTCCTCGGCAGCTTCCTCTCGCTTCTGCTCATCTGGAGCCTTGTCCTGAATTACCATCACCACTTCCTCCAGGACAGACTGGCTGCCCAGCTGAGGCTCCTCAATCCCTTGGGAAGTGTCCTCCAAATCCGACAGCTCCTGCTCCTCGCCCCGCTCTAGGCTGGACTCTTCGTATCGCTTTGTACTGGGTTTTCGAATGGTCGGTAACTTCCCAATTAAGGGGAGAACTGGTTTGTTGCCTAAGGAAGGAGGCAGTTTGGGGCCAAAGTACCCCTGTGGAGGATCCTTGAGCTTTAGGCCCACCTTGTTTGCCTCTGCGAGCACTTCATCAGTGACACACAGCTTCTTCTCAACCTTCCGGGACTGAACCTTTTCTAGGAGAAGTTTTGCAGTAACAGAGTTCCTCTCTTCTGGGCTGCAGTCACTTTCTGTGGCCCTCCCTGTGCCAGAACTGCTGCTGTTTTGGGACAGAGAGCCAGAGCCTTTCAGATCCTCTCCTTTGCCATCCTCCTTCTTCACAGATCCTTCCCTTCGGCCCGTTCGGAAGTAGTGGGGAGACTGCGAGCGATAGATTTTTGATCTGATGAAATCCCTTCTTCCAGACCTCCTCTCTTCAGGACTCTCATGGCCTCGAGAGCCCTTTCTGGAAAGGGATCTCTGCGAGTGGCTCCTCGTGCTGCGGCTGCGGTCTCTGCTGTAGCTGCGACTCCGTTTCCAGCTGTGGCCGGTCACACTTCGGCTTCTCCTCTTGCTCCGACTGCGGCTGCAGCTGCTGCTCCGTGTTCTGCCCCGACTCCTTGTTCTTGACCTTCCTCGAGGGTGGGTTCGGCTCCTGCTCCGGCTCCTTGAACGGCTCCTGCTCGAGCTGTAGTCATCTTCGGAAGAGGAGTATTTGCGACGCTTTGACCTGTTGTAGTCGGAGTCGTCATCCGAGTCGTGGGACCTCTTCGAATGGCACCTCGAGCGCTCGCTGTAGTCGCTGTAGCTGTCGTCCGAGTAGCTGCGTCCGCGGCTGTACCTGCTGTGCTCCGAGGATGCATCCGAACTGCTCGAGTAGGATCTCTGGGAGGAGTTCCCGCACGCCGAGCGCGAGTGGCTCCGTGAGGGCTCGCTGCCGGACTCGTAGTCATCGCTGTCCCGCGACAGTGACTTCTGCCGGCAGCGCTTGCCAGGGCCCCCCTCGTCGCTGTCGCCGTCCCCGCTGCTCTGCCGGCTCCAGTGGCCGGGGCGGCTGAGGGCAGCCGAGGGGCATCGTCTCCGTAAGGCAGGTGCCGACTGCGGCACGTCAAGCCGGTGCTTTTTCCCACCGTGCTCCTGGCAGGAATTGCCACACTCCTCCTTCTTGCCACTGCAGCCCTCCTCAGCAGACAGGGATTTCCACTGCTCCTGAGGGCACCGCTTTCTCTTTGAGAAGCGGCTGCAGTCTTCAGGCAGTTCTGTTTTTAGTGCCCGCTCAGATTCAGCGGAAAGAGAGGATTTGCCCTTTCTGTGTTTGTGTCTTTTCCGTTTCTTGGGTTTCTCTTCCCCTGGGTCAACTTTTCGGCTCTTCTCTTCAGTTTCTTCCTTGTGTTTCCGTTTATGTCTGCCAGATTTTTTGTGCTTCTTTTTCTTCTTGTGTTTATGGGATTTCCCAGATTTGCTCTTACTGGCTACATTTTTACCACTGTCATCTCCCTCCATTTTACTAACGCTTGCCAAACTGGACTCCTGTTTGAACTGGGAGCAGGAAGACAGAGATTTGTTTTCCATTTTTACAGCAGAACTGTTGCCCATGCCTTCCCCGTCCTTGGGCCTGCTCATGTCACTCAATTCCTGTCCCTGGACACTTTCTTTACACAGACCTCCTGGCTCCTTAGACTTCTCTGCCCCTTTAGCTTTAGCATCTTTGTTGCGAGAGAGCTTGAAATCAAAATATAAAGGATTACAACTGTACGAAACAGACGGTTCTGCTTTGGTAAATATGAGAAGTTCTGAAGGCCACTGCAGGGTAGTGCTCTCATCTTTACTCAAAACTGGAAAAAAAGGTCCTGTTGGATGCTTTGGTCCTTCGGTGACATCTTTACAGCTTGGGACAGGCTGAGCGACTTCTCTGGCGGCATCTGGCTCCAGGACATTGCTCTCCATGAGAACCTTGCTCTCCTGCATGCCTGCGTTTTCCGGGACTTCCTTCATCTCTGCCTGGCTCAGGGGAGTGGCCGGCTCAGCAGCACTTTGCTCCTTCTGCTGCACCGAGCTCTCGGCAGCCTTCTCGGGGTGCCTGCCCGCCCTGGGCCTGGGGGAACTACCCTTCTTCATTTCATGTGCAGTTTTTTTGTTCATATTTTCAGCTTCCATTTGTTCCGTAGATTTCATGAAAAGCAGGAATTGAAAATTAGGCTTTACTTTACAGTGAGCTGGGGGAATATAATGATAATATTCTGGTTCAACTGCTGTTGGTCCGTCTTCTCGTCTCATCTTTTTTAGTTTGGATAACGTAGTAGCTAAAGCCCCACCATCTTTGTCGTGCTGCTCATCTTCTTCCGCCTTGCCATCAGAACTGTTGGTGCTCTCGCCCTCGCCAGATTTCTGCAGACCCCCCGAATCCGACCCTTTTTCATCAGCTTTTGTTCCGTCTGCAGAACTTGACTCCTCCACGTGGTCCTTGAAAACAGAGGCGATGGTCTCCAGCTTTACCGGAGTCTTCTTGGCAAAGGAAAACGACACTCCTATCTTCTGCAGTGGAGCTCCCAGGGTATTCTTAATGCCAAAACTGATCGCTTGTGCTGTCTGTGTCGGCATCTGGTTCGGCACAGCAGTGCCACCAGCCTGTCCAGCATTCAGGAGACCTCTTTCCGCGGTCACGTCTGCGGCGTGGCCGGAGATCTGCGTGAAAGAGCTGCTGTTGGCTGCAGTATCATCGTCATCCCCAGCGTCTTCATCCACGGCCACCGTGGTGGTTCTGAACATGGGGCCGCTTCCAGGAGCACTATAGGAACAAGTTAAAGCAGAGCACAGAGCTGATTAAGATTCATGCATCTCTGCAGTTGGCTTCATTTAGAATCTAAAATAATGTTTTAGCCACTTCAAGCATTTTTACATCCAGATACAGATATATTAAAATATTATGTAACCACATTCTTTACAATATTAAGTAGTGAAAGAAACTGCCTATTGGGGATGCTCTGGACTACCAATTTATGGTGTTTACTCTTATTATACATACAGAAATCAGCTAAATTCATGCGTGGAGCTTTTCCCTCAGACCCTGTCTCGTTGCAGGCCCGGGCAGCATCACCTCCACTCACCACTCTGGCTGCCTCCTCTGCTCGGCCAGCTCGTGCAGCCGCCGCAGGGCCTTCTCCTGCTTCCTCTCATCTTTCCGGGATCTCGAGGAGACGTTGCGAGCAAATTCCCTTTGCTTGAGATCCTTCAACCTCTGAGGCAAAAAGAGACAGGAGGAGATTAGACCAAAGCAGCGGACGCTGCAGGTGCCGGAGCGCTGTGGAGCGTGGGCGGGAGGGCCCCGTCCCGTCTGGGGCTCCTTTACTGGGCCAGGACAGAGAAGAGCACCTTGGCTCAACAAACCCAGTGGTGCTGCCGCCGGCCTCCCAGCAGCTACGGGAAAGGCATCAGTTGCTCTTAGCTACGACTCCCAGGTCTGCGTACGCAGTTCTAGGCAACTGCAGTGGTTTTCTTTAGCTCGTTCGATAAAGCCAATTTCCAAGCAAAAAGCAAGTTCTGGAAGAAAAGGATCTCCTCATTTTGCTGCTCTTGCAGGGTACAAATGTGCTCGACACACAGCGCGGGGCACGAGTCTCAACAGTGTGGGCCAAAGAACGGAGAGGGATGGAGCTCTAGCTTCAGGTGCAAGGGAGACCCCCAGGTGTCCTGTCTGACAAAAGCAATGTGTCCGTTACATTGGAGAACGTGATAGCATCCTGGGGCGAGTGCGACAGCAAATGGGTAACAGCAAAGACAGCAGCAGCAGCAGGTTTTCACCCAGCAGGTTTGAGCCAGGCTGGGAGGGGACAAGATGCACCTGGATGTGGTGGGGTCTGGGGAGTTCAGTGTTTCTGCCCCCCAGAGCGCAGGTCCCCCAGGAGTCAGACGAGGAAGCAGATCTAAACTCAGCAATTTTCAAGCGCACAAAGTCACTCAGAGAAATAAAATGCACGAGTCATTGCAGGAGGCTCTGCAACCCTTGTGGCTGAGCCTGCCTCTTTACTGGAGCAGCATCACAGACACACAGAGACCAACGAGCTCATTTGGAAACGAGCCCCAAGGCCAAACTAGAGGGAAGAAGTTGCCCAATGTAAAGAGGACATTGCTTTGTGAGGAACAGGAGGAGGAGGAGGATTTGCCACAACAGAGGCAACCGTTATTCGCTCAGTACGGTTTACCGAAAATCAGAGGGGAGGACACACACACATACACAGGAAAAAAAATCAAATACAGCTACCGACACTGGTAGAAACTCACTCTTCTGATGGGACCTCCAAAATTAGAAGAATTTGCTTTCAACACATCAGCTGAAAATGCCACATCACGAAGAAAAAAGAAAGTAAAAATGTAACAAGAGCGGAAAAGAATCACAGGAGTCAAGCGCTACCGCAGAGGCCGTCAGCGCGACGGGCGCTACTCTACGAGCAAGAGCTGAAGCCACCACGCGACTGGGCGAGTGCTGGGGAGCCTGGGGAAGGGAAGGGGCCGCATGGGACACGGTGGGGACAGGGCATCCAGCTGCGGCCGGGGCCACGCAGGGCATCTGCTCCTGCTGCAGTCAAAGCAAAAGGTAAAGCAAGTTAAAGCCACCAGTGGCTCATCCATTTGGAGGCGGGTAAAAAGTGACTATTTGCAACAGAAACAAAGGGTGACTTTTGACTTTAAAGAGGCAGGTGCAATGCTGAATTCTGAAACCTGCTTCCAGCCTCCCCACGGGGCTTTGAACAGCTCCCCACGAAATAAAACAGGTTCCCCGGAGTCACCTGGGAACGATGCAGCTGCCCATGATCCATATACGACAGAGTAAAATTTCAGTGAAAACAGAGTATTAGCCCCATTTCCCTAAATACTGCCTCTCGAGTGCCTCTGCTCCCTCAAACCTTCCACCTCTTAATTATTACTGCCCATCCTGGGAGAAAACACGAAAGATCAGCCTGTTCTAAAAGCTGATTTTGCAGAGGAATAAGGGAAAGAAGAGCCTGATGCTGCAAGAAGGTCTCCCCACAGCCTGGCAACTGGTTTGGCTTGGTGAGACAGTACCTGCATGTGGGATGCTCATCTCGAGCAGGCTCTTCACCAGTGAGGTTAGAAAACCTCCCCCTTTCACCAGCAGTTTGCAGTCCCCACGCGTACCCAGGGGGAGTCGCGCAGGGCCGGCTGTCACGGTGCAGCGCCAGGGCCAAGGGGGGGTCTCGCTGGTTCAGTCCCATGTACAGGGACTACACAGGCAGCACAAGAGGGGCCCAGCGCAACTCAACACCTCCGCCCGAGTGAGGACAATGCCTCCATCACGAGAAATGATTTTCTCGAGCAAAACTACAAGTCTGCAGGTAGCCAGAGTGCCACCTGGCTGCACGGCCCCATGCCAGGGAGCAGCAAGCGGGGCAGGAGGGCAGGCTGGCAGCCTGTGACACCAGACGGCTGTGGGAGCAGAGCCAGGGGAGCCCCACGGGGAGCTGCGGCTGGGGCAGGGCTGCCCACAGGCCCTGGTCATCCCTGTGCGCGGTCCCAAACGCCTAGACGGACACGCTGCGGATGTGTCGGCAGCAGGAGCAGGTGGCAGCAGTGAAACGCGCTGCAGCAGGGGCTGGACCAGATGATCTCCAGAGGCCCTTTCCAGCCTCAGCTATGCTGGGATAGCGTGGGATCCACTGGCATCTCAGCGAGCTCTTGAACTAGCTGATATTTGAGGGTGGGCTCACCCTCCAGTCATTTCCATCGCTCCCTGCTGCGAGCCACGAGGATCTCTACGCGAGTTTCTTGGAGCAGGGCACAGCACGGGCACTCCCCTGGGCTAACCATCCCCAAGGGGCCGGTTCGCTGCCTCCCAGAGCCGGGGCTCTGCACCAGGGACCCTGCACTTGGGCACAGCCGGGGGCCGCGCACCCCTGCGGGGAAGGGCCTCAGGATGCGTCGGGTGTTAAACAGCTGGACCTCCCCAGCCGGCAGCACGCCAGGTCCGAGGCTTGGAGCCAACTCGGAGCTAACCAACTCGGTAATGAGGCCCTGTAAATGCAGGCGGGCTCCCACCGAACTGCTTTTTTTTTGACAAAATTCTGCAGTTTTCTTGGGGCAAGGAGAGCACTCAAGCAAAGGCTCCTGCTGGCCACACGGCTGAGAGGGGCTGCTGGCTCGAACGTGGCGCGGCCCTTCGAGGAGCTTCCATGCACAGGCCCTGGAGGCGGCCCGTTACAGATGTGAAAAGATGGATAAATAAAGGGGAAGAGCCAAATTCAGAAGCTGCTGTAAGGAAAGAGCTGAGCTTATGGTGTGGCTATCCCCGCCTGAGATTTTGCCTGGGAGATTCTATCAAGGTGAGACTTCTCCAATCCCAAATTAAAGCACGTTTCTCTGCAGGTTCGTGACCTGAAAAAGCAGTAGATTTTCTGAATTTAAGTAGCTGCAGCCATGCAATTCCACTCAACTGAGGCCCCATTTAAGAGCCACTCTACATCTAATATTGCATAGCAGGAAGATCACGATATCCTCAGAAAATATTAACTCAATTTTATTGAATTAACGATTTTAATTGTAATTCCCTCTTCACTTCTTTCCCGACAACTCCTTTTCAACCTATGGAAATGCCCTACACAAAGGAAAAGGGACACAAACACCCCCATGGCACAGACAGGTTTGTCCGTCCTGAAGCTCGTGGTGCTCCCGAGCAGTTTCTGACCTCTCCCTGCACAGAGCCTTGTCTCACTGCACACCTGCCATGTGCGTACAGAGTAGGTGCTCATCCCCATGTTCAGGAAATATGGGAAATGAAAGCTACAAAAATACCACGTTCTCCTACCGGTTGGAGCTCTCTGAGCTTGGCAAAGGCTCACTCGGGAACTTGCTCTTCACAATGAATCCTAAAGGAGCCTGTTTCTATTCAGCAGGATCAGGGACTCAGGAAACAGCTCAGCCTCTCTGGGCTCATAGGGAGCCCGTGGCTACGAGACAAACCACAGGTGAGGAGGAAAACACAAGAGAAAGAGGAGGAAAATGGAAAAGAGAGCAGCTCCTAAATGCTGCATTATTTGAACAGCCCGAGCTGCCCAGGGCTATGGGACAGCTCCGGGCCCTGGCACTGCCCCAGGAGGTTGACCTGCTTAATGCTGCTCACCAGCCCAACGCGGAAGAGCTTTTCCTAGAGGCAGAAGAAAAACAAACTAAGGGCCAACGTGGTGCAATGCTGTAGAGATTCATTTTCACTAAATCCACCAACAAAGAGACTGGGGGGGCTCCCAAGCACCTGGGCATCGCTCAGTGCCAAGCCACAGGCACGACCACACGGGCACCGCCGCAGCCACGCTCAGCAGCAGAGTCCTTCTGTCTTTGCTTCCTTACCACATTCGACCTGTGAATTACAGACACCAGGATGGCACCGGTTCAGAGGTGAGGCCCTTCACAGGGCTGCCCTTCAGATCTACTTTCCCGTCTCAGGAGCTAAAACAGCCATTAAAACCACCAGGACAGTAAAGCAGCTTTCCAGGACACTAAAGGAAGTGGTTTGCCCTATGGTAAAGCCCTTCTCACTGAATGAGCTTTCAGGGAACAGAGTTTACTTTTCTCTTGCAGTGCCACCTGTATGGAAACAGGTTGATTTTAGCCCTTCACCTTCTCCTTGGAAGGTACGGAAGACTGAACTTGGAAGGAAGACTGAATAAAGTCAGTGGTTTCTAAGGGCACCTGTCTTTCTCATTTCAAGTATTAACCTTATTTAAGAAGAAAAATCTAGAAAACAACATTGCACACCCCCAATAATGTTTAAAATACAGAGACTTAAACAGGTTTGTGATAATAAGCTTATTTTCCCAGTTAAAGTAATTCAAATATATTGCCTTTGGCAGAGAAACTCAGCACTGAAGTTCACTGCGATGTGACCCGCACCCTGTGAACCCGCACAGTCAGGACACAGTAAAACCTCCCCTTTAGCTGTTGGGTGTCAACAAGGTGGTGGTGGGTCCAAAATTTACCCGGTAGGGATCAATACACTTACCTATTGCCCCTGTTTCGCAATAATCCTGAGTTCCTTCCTGGAATACAAGACAGTGACTTTATAACTCGGGAGCAGCAAGGGAGTGGGGGTGGAATGCGGTTCACAGGGACGGCCACGACCCCGAGCCAGGGAAGGAACAACGCAGAAGGGCCCCAGCGCGGCCGACTCTGCCCTCTTCAGGCAGGGAGGGCTCTGAGGGATCTGCTCAATGAGCTAGGGAAAAAGAGCGACCTGGCCCAGCACTGCCCTGAGAAGCTGCCCCACCAACACGGCTGCAAATCACTGCGGATGCCACAGGGGTTTGCTGGAGTTATCTAGGATGCAAGAAGTTTTATTGACCCTTGGCATTTCTAGATAGGGAATATATATATATATACATATATATAATTAAGTCACACACAGTTTACACCTAGTCTGCAAGTGCATTAGATAATCTCTTTCCTCTATGCAGACACCCCTTGAGCTGCAAAAGGATTTTTTTTTTCTTATCCTACAGGAATCAGGCAAAATGCAACCTCAATTCCAAACGTCATCTCACCCACTTTACTTTCTTTAGGAATCGCGAATATCCTCTCTGAACAAAACTGTTCACCACTGGAAGGGGAACAAGGAAAGATCAGTGGAAGCCTTTTTATTACAGTTAAATCTTTTGGGGATGTGACAAAGCACTAAGTCAGGGTTATTAGCCTGCTTAAGGAAAATAACTACGCTTGCCTTTCTGTAACTCCGCTTTCTTGCCCAGCGATGCAAAGTAAGAAATAACAAATACACAATAACGTGTTCAAAGACACAGGGGTTATTTTAAGATACCATGCTTCCGACTGGAGTGTCTGGAATGAGCCCGTCCTGCGTGCTGAGCGGCAGTGGGAAGAGCAGACTGGGGCACTCGTGCAAACAGGCAAAGCTGGCAGCTGAGGTCACTGCCGAAGACTGAGCCCACGGGGTGACACGTCCAGAACGTCCTGCCAGACAAGCAGGTTCCTTTCACAAGGGAACCCGGCCTGCTTTGGTGTATAAGCTCCCCTGCAGCTTAGAGTCATGGCTGGGCTGCCAAGAAACGGGAGGGCTCCTTTCCCAGGAGCACCAGGTTCCTCAAGCGCCCAGCAGCACCAAATCCAAAAACCTTCTCTATCAACGAGCAGGCTGAGCCACACTGCATCCCAAGACATTTTTCTTTGTCATCACTTCTTGCACCCCTCACAGTCGCTGCTTTCACAGCAGTGAGACAGGGGTTATTTCCCACAGGTTTTTCTCTCCTTCCACAACATCTCCAAGCACTAGAAAGCCCGTCGAGGTGGGAAAGCTCCTAGCAGTCTCCCTGTTAACTCCTGGCAGCTTTGAACAGTCACACTCAGGGGGTGTCTCCACACTGCAGGGACGGGCTCAAGCAGGGCCTTCCACCTCCTAAGCGGAGCCCCACGATCGCACTCGAGTTTCCACCAAGTCAATGGGAAACTTCAGGTGAAGGTGCCTGCTCTCCAGCACCGCGCCTGGGCCGCCAGCTCTCCCCAAAACTCCTGTTTTCCCAATACAAAGCAAATTGATCAAATTCTGCTCTTAATTCTACTGAGCTGCAGTTCAGAGCACTCGAGCTGTCCTGTCACAAGGTCTCAGGTTAGTAATTCCTCGGTGAACCGTGCTGGAGAAACACGTCCTGTACTTAACATGCACACCAGAAACCAAGTACTGCAGTGCCACAGTTGTGTTTTTAAAGCTGTTGCTTCATGGCTATTTTGCAAGACTCAGACCTCTCCAGCACATCCTCCAGATAAGTCATCACTACTTCAATGGTTGCACTGCTACAACTTATAACTAAGATGACCCAAAAACCTCCTCTGAGCAATGTCCTCTCTTGAAGAGCCCAGCGCAGCTCTGCTGCACATCTGCATCTCATTTAGCAGCTTCAGATATTCAATCGGATTTGGCTAAGGCATGAACTTCTATTAACTGTGCAGTAGGAAGTGTTATGTAGTCACTCCAACACAGCCCTACCTTTGGGACCAAAGCCAATTTCACATAAATTCTGGATCCATCCTCTCATGAGGATTAAAGGATTTGGAAACCGCTCTTGTTTTTATCATTCCTTTGACAAGGCCTGTTATTTCCTAGTCTGTTTTCAGTAACTTGACAGAACACAGACTAAAGTACTCAAATCTGCGCACGCAGCGTATCACTGCCCCTGCAAAGCTGCACTGCTTCAGAGCCTGACACGAGCTGGGAACGACCCAATCCCCACAGCCTCCTCCTAGTTTAACATCACCCATTCCTGCTCATGGGGAGTTCAAAACTGAGATGAATTTTTAGATGAATATTCTGCTGGGGACATAAAAATCTCAACCAACAGCATCAAAAGCTATTCCTGGGACTATAAGGAAAATCGGCACACTAGGGAAATTCAAAGCATTAACCAAAACAAGAACACAGCAGTGAACACCAGGCTGAGGACGGTGCTGCCAGCAGTTGGTTACCTGCTTGTGCGCGTGGTCGTACGAGTTGATGTGGTTGTCGAACTCCTGGTGCTTCTGGTACTGCTTGTCACAGAGCTCGCAGTAGAAGTTTGCTCGGAGGTCTTCCAAAGCCTTGGCGATGGCCTTTTCTTTATCAACATAATCCTGCAAAATGAACCAAAAAACAAAAGAACAGTTCAACTTTCCATGCAGCAATCTGGAAGCTGAGTCATTCCTTTACGGAAAAACGTCTTTAAGAGAACTTAGTACCGGGATCACTGAAGTACTTTTACTTAGCAAGCTAGTCTGTACAATTTAAAAGCTGGGAATAACAACTTTAGCAGCACTGGCAGCTGGAAAACACCGCCTGTGGCGACTGTGACTGCAAAGGGAGGTTCAAACCCCCAAGCTGACGCGGTCGCCGGCTCCCGCCAGCCAGGAGCAACGGGCCGGGCGCGGCAGCGAGCACCCGCTGCATAGGAGCGGATTCCAGTGCCGCTGCCCCTCGGGCTGGGTGTTAGCGGGGTTAGCAAGGCAGGAGAGGAGCATTCCCTCTTAACGATGGTACAAGACAGTGCTTTAGATGCTGCAGCTTCTGCACCGGGACAGAACTAAAGCTCCAGCCAAAGAAAAACGCTGGGGAAGGGTGGCTTTATAAAAGAGAAGTCATTGAGTTGATGCCTATTGATAAAACAGTTGTAAATGCTGTATTGTAAAGTACAATATACTAATAACAGCCTATCCTCCATAGCTACTTAACATGGCAACTTCAATGTTAGAATAAATGTAAATCATAAAAGGCAAAAATAGCATAATACGAGAAAAAACACACGAGAGGTTAAAAGTTTCAGTCTCCAGAACAAAATTCCTATGGGAAATTTCCTTATATTAGTAAGGGGAGCTGGCAAGAAACACAGACAAAGAGTTTCTAAGTGTATTTACTAAGATTTTGTACCATCTGCCTCACATTTATCATATCAAAATTACATTTAAATGATGCTGTTGTGCATATTTACTACAATGCAAGATGAATGAATTGCAAAAATTTCAACACCTAGGAGAAAACAAATCCCCAAATTCTACTGATAAAAGGCTTTTTAAAATGTACATGAAGCACTACTGTATTTTCAAATAAAAAACTGTTTCAGGCTCCTGCTTTCAGGGTTCTATTAACCGAGATCTTGCTAAAAAAAAAAAAGAAAAAAAAAAAAAGAAAAAAACTGTATCTGCAGGCTGGGGCCTGACAGGGCTCTCCTGAAGGCAGGAGAGGGAAGGAGAGTGGTGATGGGTAAAGCTCTTCCGAGCCCACAGCCGCTTCCTGCACAATGGGCCCTTCCTTCGAGAGCCTCCCGGGGCTGGAGGACAGAACCGTGTCCGCAGCAGGGCAGGAGGTGCCGGGCCCCCCACTTTGTGCCTGCTGCAGCGTTACTGCCCATTCCCTCAAGGCTCCCACACGGCTGGTGAGGCTGCAGCCACGGTGGGCAATTCCATAACGCCTCCTGCGGAGCTACGGCAAAACATGCACACGGCTGGGCTCTGGGGGTTTTCACAGATACATGTGGAAAACGCAGAAGCCGGGCAAAAAAGCTGGTAATAAAAATCGATGGGAGTTGTGAGGAAGTGACACTGCTCCGCAGAGTTCCTGGGAAAAATGGGGGTTGCTGAGGAGGAGGAGGAGCCCGGCAGAGGCAGCCGAGCACACCCAAACGTGCTTGAAAAGACAACTGCAAAAACCAAGAACTGCGCCGCAAAAATTGCCCTGCAGACTCGAGACAAAACATCATTACAGGCAATTCACAAAAGAGCCCTGCCAGCCACTTGCAAAATAAATAATCATTTGCTTTCTGCAGCTGCTGCTGCCTGAAAATCCCCCACAGTGCAGACCGGGGCAAGTCGGAGCTTCCAGCATGGGTCCCTTGCTGCTCCTGGACACTCACGTCACAACTAAACCCTTCTCTGCACCGTGCTGCCCAGCGGGGCACGCAGAGCGCCAAGAGGAGCAGCAACGTCAAACAGACCGTGCGCCCGGGCACCGTGCGGGAGCTCAGCTGAGGTTTGAAGGGTGCCACAAGACAGCGCCAACCCCATCCTGTCCCCAGATTAGTCACTGGTTTTAAAGGCAATTACAGGAGCTTGCAGTTTAAAAGGGATGAGTATTGCAGCAATTCCCTTACTGAGCAAGCTAAGGTCTCAACCTAGCAAAAAAGACAAAAAAAAAGAAAAAAAAAAAGGGGAAGGAAAGGAAGATAAATTTTTGTAGCTGAATAAACTGCCTGCAGCATTAGCTGTTCAACCAGTGCAAAAGCATTTTAGATCTGCCATGGTTTTATGTTTAATTTTAATAGAATGGAAACTACCTTCCCAAGAACGGGAAGGTTCCTATTCCTCCAAGAACGGCAATTTATGCTAAACTGACACTTTATTCCAGTATCTACTACTCATCTCCAACGCCCTCTCGAGTCCCAAGGAAACAGGACAAGGAAGCTTTCCTATGACTTGATGGGCATTTGTAGGCTGGGAGCAGAGGAACAGATTAGAGGTCTGGCAAAGCCCGGGCTCCCCCGTGCGACACAGGAACGCGGGTGCTGCTGGTTGGGCAGGCTGCGGCGTGGCACACTCACTGCCACCACGGGGCCCCCATTTGTATCACTGACCAGCCTTTGGCTTACAAAAAAACAACAGTCTTTTCAAATCCCATGGGATTGTGAAATGTATGTTCTTTAATGCCGAGAGATACTCCTGTAGAGATAGAGGCATTCATTTCTCAAAAATGGAGCCATTTCCTACCTTTTTAAAGAAAACAGGATTCCTACAGTGATTTGACACTACTTTTTTTCTCCCCACTGCTTATTCAATAACAAGAGGTCAATGCCCCTTGCAGCGGGAACTGCCCAGGTCCAAGCTGTGCATGCAGACTTGACAGTGCCAGGAAGGCAGGTTTGGTGGAAAAACTTGGCAGTCCTGGGTCTAGGGAAGGAAATTATGTGCCAGGCCCAGAAGAGCAGAAAAGCCCATTGGTAAAACCTCTGCTGCTCCCCTGCAGCTCTTGAGGAGCTGAAGAAATACCGAGGTTAATTCCAAGAAGTGAAGAATCAGTTTGGCATTTAAGTAGTGTCAGTATGAAAAAAAATGAACAAAATAAGTTAATTCCTACTATTTTAACCAGAGTCTAGTGCCAAGAGATCTCTCCTACCAAGATAACTGCTCTTCTGCCAGCCCCCAGCAGCTCCGATACCAACACAGCGTTTCGGTACCTTGTACTTCTGCCTCAGCTCCTCGGTGTCCTCCTTCTCCACTTCAAGAACTCGCCTCCGCTCGGTGGCATCTTCGGCGTAGTCGAGCTTTGCAGAGAAACAAGAGATGCAGTTTGCCCTGTAAACGCTTTGTACTACTGAGGCTGCCAGAACATCTAATTTAAAAGGTGAGGTTTGAAACAGAACTGCTGCATAGAGCACTTTGCTCTCCTTGTTTTGTCATCCCACATACAAAACATGTCATTAATCCTTCCGAGCGGGTGACTCTCAACAGCCCCATCCACTGCCAGCAGCAGCTTTGGCTTTAGAGGAATGAAGCTCCCAAAGCCAAGGAACTTCAGAGAGCATCCAGAGCTCTCAACTTAGATAATCAGGGATATTTTGCAGGGAAATGTTTTCTAACAGAGCAGATTTAAGAGTCAGGCTTTCTTCAGCTTTGTTGCACATGTTTCCGCCTTTAAATGTATCCCCTGGAAGTCCCGAGATGCAACGGAACAAGGGACAGGGCCCAGGGGAACTCACCTCCATCTCCATGCGCCCCATGCCCATGACATCGTACTTGACGACGATAGGGATGGGATCCGTCCTCCCTGCAACAGGAACAAACAGAGGTGGTAAGGGCCCGGCTGCGGCCATCACGCACTCAACACATTGGGTTTGGGTGGTTAGAGATCTTGCCTTGGAGTGCAGAGACCAGAAAGCTACAGTGAACCAAACACAAGCCATTCTCACAGCTTACAGCCAAAACCTGCTCTCGGCTCCAAAGCGGCTGAAGTTAAATGCACCTTTAGTGCTGCTCAACGGTCGTCTTGGAACATTAACCCGTTATATAAAACCTACTTGTGGTTAATGTGCAACTGTGGTGAGTCCTAGTGCAGGACCCTTGGGGAAGGAACCTTCTCAGTGCTTCCACATGAGGCAAGATCTACCTCTCATCTCCTGTCGCCTGGGGGAAAAATAAAACCATTACACATAGTTTATGGTGCTATCATGCTAATAATTAATTATGCCTCTTGTAAGAAAACCTGGAAGCCGCCATCCCAAATTTTGCGTCTTCCCAAGCAAAACTCCACCCTCTGCTCCCGGAGTGCCGCTGGGCTCCCGCAGGAGCTGCTCTAGCCCCGGCCCCTGAAAGCTGTGAAAAGGGCTCGTTGCGAAGAAAATTGACTTTGAACTAATCAAACTATGCTGGAGATTGTTTTAAAAAAAGAAAAAAAAACAAAAACACGTATCTTTAATCCACTCATAACCAGCCAAACAAAGCAAAATGGGGCGGACAAGCACTTTACTACCACAGCTTCTTTTTTTTTTTTTTTTAATTATTATTATTATTATTTTACATCACAACTGGCGCTGGTCGTTGTGATGTAAGCCCAGTGGGAAGGACTTACCTTGGCCGGTGTGGACCTCAAGGGAGAGAGCACGGCGGCGTCCCCAATGCCGCCGCAGGCGCGCTCGGCTCTGCACACACACGCGGACATTATACCCTTGGGCTCGGCCACCCCAGGCCACCGGCCCCGGGGGCCTCCTGAATCCCCTGCGCTCCAGAGAGACCCAGGGCTCTGGCCGAAAAAGCCACCGAACTGAACGGTGAGTTTCGATTTTTGCTTACACGCCCACAGCTTTATCGACGGGCGTGTTTAATCCAGCCCAAAAGGCTTTGCTGATTCAAAGCGGTATTTGGAATCAAGCTTTCGTTTAGGTGTTTGAACTGTTTTTATTCTCCCCCCCGCCCCGCCCCAATTTGGGAACATTTCTCTTAAGCCCAATGGTATAATAAAGTAAGCAGTGACTGCAATTTTTAGCAAAAGGACCAAATTAAAGACAGGTTATAAAAATGACTTCCTAAGTGCAATATCACTTTACATAACGTCTCAGCCAGAGATTTACCACATAAGCGGCAAACCCAATGGAATCACTGGCAGCAAGTGCCTATGATTTTTACTCCCTCCCCCCACCCCCTTTTTTTTTTTTGACTATTTTTTTGGTTTATTTTGGTTCTGTTTTTTGTTTCTCCAGCAATCGAGACCTGTCGATGCAGCCTCGTTGCCCTGGCAAACCCCTGCATCCAAACGGTGCCATCAGTACTTTTGCCTTTTAAGGCAGTCAAAGTTTTCCAATAAATAAATAAATAAATAAATAAATAAAAACTATTTGTAAAATGCAGTAGCAAGTGCTAGTGCCCATCGTGTTGAAAAAAACAAAATCAAGTTTGGACAGTATTAGAAATTTACATTTCAATTGATTTTAAGCAATTCTAACACAAACAGAAACATCCCTTCTTAGCAAATACCCTTTTAATGAACAAGGATCAGACAGGTGTGCATAAAGAAAGGAAAGGAAAATGAAAGACCAAGCAGAAGGATGATGGCTACAACAGAGAAAGTAAGCCTAACATATTGGTGCACTGATGACAAAAGGAGTAATTCAGTCTGAAAATAAAAAATTACCACTGCTAAGTTTACCATCACCACAACAAGTCCAGGATCATAACGCTGTAAAAAAGAAACACCATTTGTTAGGCAGAAACCACGAGGGGCAGCAAACAGGCGGCTTGCGGCGGGCAAAGCGCACCCGAGGCGGCTTCCTCACCCTCCTCCCCAGCACCGGCTCTGCCGCGCGACCGGCGCTTTCCAGAGGTTCCCATTAGTTTGGGGGCTGCTTTTGCGACCTGACGTTTGCCGGGTGATGGAAGCGCTTTAAGCTCCTGGAGGATGGCCCAAATTTAAGAGATGCCCCCGGGCACGCTAAGGCAAGCGGTTGAAGGACACAAAACAAAGCAAGCAAACAAACAAAAACCCCACATCTGGATTTTATGGCGATTGCAAGTGCTTTGGGTCAAAACGAGCTACGTTTGCTGGAAGGAGGAGACCGTTCGATGCTAAAAGTGATGCCTTTGCTTTCAATCTAGCCATTATTTCGTTAAGCATGAAATAACCTAGAGCCGCTGCCGGCTCGGAGCGCAGGGGGCACTGAAACCCGGGCTGTGCCCGGCGTGGGGAGCACCACCCTGCCAGGCCGCGAGGGATCCGGGACTTCAATTGAGCCCTTCAGCTCCTCCTTTAAAGAGCTTCGGGAGCACTTACTGCGTGGCTGCCACATCGCACTGGCATCGTTAGCGACGTGAGCAGCGCCCAGCGTCGCCTCTCAGGAGCTGCAGGACTCCCCGGCGTCCCCATTGCCCCTTTCCGAGGGAAAAGCTGAGTTTCCATGAAAGGGCAACAGAATCCAGCGTTTCAACCCGCTCTCGCAGGATGCAAGTGCTGCACACAGATCACCAACCCTCTCCCTTCACAGGGTAATTCATGCAGAATGTGTGTCCTCACCCCAAACAAACGCCCTGGGAACGCTGCCTCCTTCACGAAGGCGAAGCAGCACACAGGCTGCTCACCCTACACTTTATTAAGTGCTTTAATTAGCATTTCCACGGAAGGGAAGCACTTGTGTAAATGGGACATAGCACGAAGCAGCACGAGCGCTGCACCTTGGGAAAAGCAACCTTAAGAATAAATCATGTTTGCAATTACTTCATTTAAAAAAATAAAATAAAATAAAATAAAACCTGGCAGATACACTGCTTTGCTCCCCGCTTTCCCAAGGGACAGGGTTTATTGGCTGGTTTGTGGAGCGAGTTGCTTATCCCCTAACCTGGCAGGGGCAATGTGGCGCCTGTGGGCGTGGGCGGGCAGGGAGCGCAGCCGCTGGCGCTCAATCGCGTGTATTTCTAATCGTGCCAAAGGCATCGCGCGAGCAGAAGTGTCGCTGCTGGCAATGCTATAACCTAATCGACTGCAGGAGACTATTCCCGCTCGCCGTTCGGGTCCCATGGGGTGTTCCGGGCTCCCTGCCGAGGTCGGTGCTCGCCGGGCGCCCGCTCCCAGTCCCGCCCCGCGGGCGGAGGATGCTCTGCTCTGGAACAGGACCCTCCACCAGATGGACCCGCCAGCTGAGCCAGGCTGGAAACAGTGCCATTGTCAAGACTAGGGCAAGTTTTATTTATTTATTTATTTTTTAAACAGGCAGGATAGTTTTTAGTAGCAGCAACCAGGATTTACAGATTCAGAATTCCTCCCTCCAGCAATGCCATGCTTTAGAAAAGCAGCAAGATATTACTGCGGGTCTGTTTGAAAAGGGAGGTTAGAAATAAAGCTGTCTCAAGGCAGCTCTGGGTAGCTTTGGGCTCGCGCTCTTTGATTTACTCCCATTTTAAGGATTCATTTGTTTAATTCCCTGTGGCAGAAGAGCCACTGTGGGCTACGGAGGGCAACAGGTGTGTGGGGACAGGTCCCACCACCTACAACCACGAAGGTCCTGGCGCAGGATGTGACCACGTTACCTGCACCCGCTCTGGGAACACTCGAAACAGCAAGAGTCCTCTCGGTTGGGAAGAATTTCAAAGATCAGGATTCTGGATAAAGTCCCCTGGGGCTTTATGAAGCCAAGATCTCACTTCAGAACATCTAATCGTTTGTTCAGGACACAAAATGGAGAGGGAGGAGGGAATCCAGTCATATTTACAAGTGAGCAAGCCCTGATGCACTGTAGTACTCCTTTTGCTGACTGTTACTTCTGATTTTTGCAAAGAGCCACTGACAAATCAAGAGATTTTTGCTCAAAATGACAATGACAACCACGGAGCTCCAGGAGCAGAGCTGGTTTTCAAACAGGCACTGAGAGAAGGACGAGTTACCACCCGCCAGCATAGGAGCTGCTTGGTTCCGAGGGTGCCCGGACACGGAGAGCGGCGCTCACCAACGTCGAACTCAGGAACAGGACCATGATGGGCAACATACACTCAGGTGAGGCCAAGTACAGGAGCCCTCTGCGGCCCGACCGCCCCACGCTGCTGACAGCGGCATCTCCCTGACCGCGCACAGCCAAGCAAACCACAGACGGACGCTGCTCCGCGGACGGAGAGCCCTGTGCAGCCCTGCGGTCCTGCGTGTTTCTACACAGAAACGGAGACTGCTGGGACGAGAGGGGCTTTCAAAGCCGCGTTACCCTGGTTTGTAAACACCAACTAAAGGTGTAACTGCTTACTTGAATTAAAAAAGACACTGCAGTGATCTACATTGCAGATACAAGCCTGGAATCGTTAGTCTATGCCAGAATTCAGGTTCCCCGGGAGGACACATTAAGATATAGGAAGATAAGATCAGGTTCATATATTTTTCCCCAGACTTCCAAATCATTCAATACTTAATGAATAAAGCACTGTTAAATATTTTCACCTTTCTCTCCCATGTTTTCTTGTATTTTATTGTAAGGCCTCAAGAGCCAGGAATAAGCACAAAACTCATTTCCTCATAGTGTTTATCTCAGTCCCACATTGTTCTACATCCTCAAGGCTTCACAAACATCTATTCCATTTCCTATGTGAGATCAGAAGACTTAACAGACGGAAAAAAATGTATTAATATGTTAGCCTGAAGCCACTGTGGGACCTGGTGACGGGCAGTTTCCAAACCTCCGGTACGCGAGGCCTGAACTCCCTTCTCCAAGCTGCAGCTGCCCAGCACGAACATTTGGCACCGCTCTCCAACGCGTCAGTCAAAACTCCTGGATAGCGACTCAAACCCAGCTTGAGCTCCTGCCTGAACATCGGCACGGGAATTGCCGGATACTTCTTGCCTTACCCACAGGGTCATCCCCTCACCTGCAGGTTCTCCCTCTTTGCTGCACAGCTTCTCACACTGCTTTAGACATTCCTACACCTGCTCAGTAAGATGGAAAACCAGCGCTCGTCTGAACAGATTTAGTTAGGAACATGCCAAATAAGAGCAGCATCGTAGTAATACGGTGAAGCGGGGGAAAGAGGGTGATTATATCTATCACAGAATTTGCAAGTCAGAGAGCAGAAACCCATTTGCGCTGCTTTTCTTGGCATGGTTTCCATTTTAGACTAAACCGCAGTGGGAAGGGATCTGAATTCTAGCATTTTCTACCAAGTTGAGCCCCTGACTTTGCAACATATTTCAAAAGAGCTTGTAAGATAACTTATGGGCTCCTGAAAGGAAAAAAAAATGCAATCAAGTTGTATAATGCACTCTACACCAGCAGTATGTGTGATGCCATGGGCTTCCATCACACCTCGATCACCAGGAACATCACTCTGTTGGCCTCAGCTAAAGGCCTTTTTCCCCCCCTCTCTCCTTTTTCAGCCCAGTTGGAAAACAGAGACCCCCAAGGAAGGGGCTGACAGATGTCTACGTCCCCCCGCACAGTGGGATATCCTCAGATCCCAACCTGCCTCTGCCCGCGGGCTGCCCACTCCATAGCGGTAATGCGTGAGCCCTGCTGCTCTCCGGGAAGCGGCGAGGAGCCCGGGGGATTATTCATGCTGAAGAGCAGCCAGAACCTTGCTAAAATTATAATGAAAGAAAAGCAAAATTATTAGAACATGATAATACGCCCTGACCAGAATCAGGGGACAGAAAATGCTAGAGTCACTGCTGCTTGTACAAACCTCTCCAGGCAGCTTCTCCCTTGTGGAGGCGCTGCCGCTACCTGCTTCTTGTTACCTGAAAAGCTGACAGAACCCAAATACCAAAACACCAAGTGCCGCCACTGCACTGAGCAGCACTTGCACCCCAGCAAAACCAAGTGATGAAAGGGCTGCCATGGTCCTCAGCAGACTAGTGAGAAGGAAAATACCCAAGGTTTCTGGATCCCAGCCATTCCCTCGTCACCAGCCCCTTTTGAAACCACTTGGATGTTCAGCTACTGGTTCCTTGAGGGCTTCCCACCCTCTTTCCTTTCATAGAAAGCAGCAGAATAGCCAGGAGAACAGGACTACTGCGGCCCATGACTTGCTGATACCAGAACTGCAGCCACTAAATATCCTTCAGAGCCAGTCTACTCGTCCCTAGCCCCCAGGCTACTTCTGTGGGACATTCTGCATCACAAACACAGCACGCGGGGCCACTGCCCGGGCACCCTCGGCCTCCCGGGCAGCCCTCGTCCTGCGCAAGGAGAGCAGCCGTCTCCCCCTTCCATTTCCCCACACCAGCTACCTCAGAACTACTGATTTCCTACTTGCAGACATCCCTCCTAAAACATCCAACCCCTAATTACATTTGTAAGAACCAAGAGGGAAAAATGGGTTTAGCACTGCAAAACGGTGCTTTCTTTTGGTACGACTTGTGGAAAAATGGGAACCCATGAGAAAATGTGGAGAGAAGCATATAAAAATAGTTTCAGAAGTACAATTAACATTTTACTACTTCTGCGTGTCAATCTTTCAATGCTTTTTATGATAACAACACTGTAACTTCATCTGAAATATCTATTTCAGGACAGAATTTTAGAATATTTTAATTACCCAGCCCTCTGGTTCCCCTTTTGAGCCTGGTATAACTTTTCTGGTCTATTCCCCATTCTCAAGCTCTTTTAGCCCGTGACCTCATGAAGGTCTGACAGGGCTTTTAGCATATCTCACCCACCCTTTTGGCTATCCTCTTCTTTTTTTCTAGTAATAATAGATTTCTAGATTATCAATTACACCCACTCTCCCCCGAAAAGGGAAATGCCCTACAATTACCACTTTCTTGTTCTTTAAACACAACCGCACAACCAACACGCCATCTTTATAAAGGAGTGCTCCAGAAGCTGCACTTTGCAGATAGAAAAGTAACTCCTGGCAGCTGGCAAAGCCCTGCTCTGCTTTCTCACACTCACTGGCAAGTTAAAATACCCAAAATATCCAAGGTTTCCAAAGATGCTACAAGTTACTTGGGAGGAAATAAAAGGGGAAAACCATGAGGAGAAGAGCTGAGCACAGGAATGACTCTGCTGAATTTATTATGAGCTTCTCTGATCCACCACTCCAGCCACCCCGCAGACAGAGATCACAGCCCGTCCTCACCTACACTCTGCCCTCGTGTTACTGACACCGCCGGGGTCGGCCTGCAGGGCGGTCACACTTCGGAAACCCTGCCCAGGAGGAGCTCAGCAGCTGCGGATCAGCCTTCGGCAAGAGCAACTTTTGCCCGTAGTAGTTTTCAAGCGGGAATTTTAGCAGATTCCAGCTCCCAACCAGAGCATAAAGCACCCTCATGGATGGAGGGTGCCCAGAGCGGCTGCTCAACACCAAGGAGGCCGCTTCAACGGGAGCCACACGGCATAAAGGTCGTGGTCGAACAGCAACGTAATAGCACTGCTAAAAATAGAGTATTTCTGACCAGCAAATACAAGGTAATGCAACTTTTACATTTACTGGAACTAAAGAAGGAGCCCCACTTGAGCTCAACAGCCAGGGTTAAAGGCTACATAGCAATGAAAAAGCACCCTGACCCAGCCAGTTTGGGGTTTAATCAAGGTCCACTGTGTGAAATCTCAGTTCCATGCATGTAAGCCCTGTTTGGTTAGCTGCAAAGGCCTCTTGCAGCAAATGCAGAAGGGAAGATAAAACATCCAGAGCAGACCAGCACCTGAAGTGCCCTGCGTCTGCTGCATCACTCGACCACAGGCTCTGCTCTGATTTTAGGTCCAAACCCAGGGCTAAACAAGCAGCTGGCACCAAACACAAGAGGCATTTTCTACTTTTTAGTCTCATGAGAAATCCCGGACCTTCCTGCAGGAGAAGAGAGCACAGAAGAGGGTAGGAACTTTTTGTTTTGTTCTTCCACTCTTAACACACAAGTGACTCTGCTCTTCAAACACTTCGAATGAGATGGAAATTAAACGTGAATATTTCCCTCCTGGCAGTTTACATTTAGATTTCGGGATGAACTAAGACCTGCAGAAAGGTCACTGGATAAGGAATTAAACCCTCCCCAAATAATGATCGCCGACCCCACGGGCTGTAGTTGCTCCCGACTACGGGCAGTGGCCTGGGCACCTGACCCATGGGGCAGCACCGCACCAACAGCCTTCCCTGCTCCTCTCCAGCCCTGCCAGGCGCCGTTTCCCTAGCAGGCAGCGCAGTGCTGTCCTCTAAAGAGATTAAAGGCATTGGACAATTCCCGCATACCCCACCAGGCCAAAATTAGGGAAATTTCAGCAGCTGCTGGGGTTGTAGGAGACAGAAGAGCCCTCCCAGACCAAGTGCGGTGGCCAGGGAGTGGCGGTGGCGGCCACGCCAAAGCAGAAGCTCGAGAGGTGACAACTGCAACCACGTCCTGAGCTTTGGCACCAGCACGGAGCGCAGGAGGACGCATTAACAAGTGGATTTCTAAGGAGCCCCGACAGAGGAAGCGAGAAGCACTTTAAACAGCAGCGCAGCCCTGCCTGCATGCTCAGAGCCCCTTGGCTCCAAGGTGCATTCCCAGGGCTCAAGGAGTTGGGCCCCTCTCCGGCAGCCACGCTCCTGCCCAGGAGGTCCCTGCAGCGCAGGGAGCTCCAGCGCCTCCAGACTGTGGGTTCCCGTCATGCGGGGGCATCGGGGTGCATTTGAACTTCAAACACGTCCCAAGGTCCCTCCAGGACACAGTCGAGCCCACGGTCTGGTGCCTGCAGCAAACACCTCCCCGCTCGAGCATCACCGTCCGGGACTGCGCACACAGGCAGCTACCAGGGAAGAGGTGACGGCAAGTCCCATCTCGAGACAACAGGGCGGTCTGCAGCCTCCCAAGGACGCTGGGGCCAGGCACCGTGGGCAGTAAGGAGCTACGCACCATGGCCGCCCACGCAAGAGGCGTCATTTGCTCCATGCTATGCAGGCAGCTCCCATGGGACGGGAAGGATCCGGACTCCAGGAAGGGCAAGTGCCGGGCGCAACTAGTGCCAGAGCCGGGAGAACACACTGAGCCCAAGACCAGCGGGGACCTGGATCGAGCTCCACCTTGGAGCCCTGCGGAGAAGCCCAGCGCGGAGCCGCTCTCACCCAGCGGGTCGCGGCCACCACGGTCACTCCTCGCCTCTTAACGGCTTCTGCCACCACCGCAAAAAACATAGAAACCGTTACAGCTAGCTGGTGGGTTTTAATTACTATTTTTAAGATCAAAGCATCCAGCCAGGGGGGATCACTGCTGTTTTAGAAGCTGCCCAACTCCCCAGTGGTAACGAGGCAGCTCCCTGGGCTCCCTCCCGAAAGGCCCAAGGACCTTCCAGAAGACGGCGCATGGCAGGGCCCAGCGGGCAGGGAGGCAGCGGCCACCGCGCGCGAAGCACCAGACACGACACTCGGTAGGGCAGCAGCTTGGACATATCAACAATGGCAAGAAAAACCTAATCCAGAAAAAAAAAAAAAAAAGGCAGAAATCATTTTATTAGAGACTGAAGCCGGTGTGGAACGTTTCAGACAGAAGCTACTCAACTTACCCTGCAGTGACTTTCCCAATCCCTGGCCCAGCTTCCACCCATGTTTCTGGAGTAAGCGGTGTCCAATATTATCCTGACAGACAGAACAGAGAAAAACAAACCAAAAATATTCCAATAATATATTCTTCCCTTCCCGCTGACATTTAAACATGTGATGAGCAAGAGATTTTTCTACATAAATAGGCATGCAAAAAAAAGGCTACTGAAAAGGCAGTATATGCCCAATAAAAGGGAAAGACAAATGTCAAAAATTGCTGGCTAGAATTTTTCCAGGGGGGAAGGAGGTATCAGGTAGGGTCACTTTTCTGATGGTGTGCTGGGCAACTTTTGTGCATCACGTTTCAAACAAAATAAAATCAAAATAATCATAATAAAAAGCAATGTGGGAGAAAATAAAGTGTACCAATAAAAATTGACAGTAAAAAGCATAAAATCAAGCTATTTATACAATCATTTCCATCACCTAGACAGCACCACTTAAGATTTTTTTTTTTTTTTTTTTTTTTTTTTGGAAAGAAAATCTACAATGTGTTTAGTCATTTTGTTTGTGTGTCAGGCTTTTATAAGACTAAGTTGACTGCCCCACCACTAGAAACCAAAACACAATCATAGCAAAATCCAGGCTAGACTTGATTGGGTTTTTTAATATATGTATATATATATATATATAAAAATATAAACTAGCATGCAGCCAATATTAAACTGAAAAAAGTGAGGTTAGTAAAACAAAAAACAAATAAAAAACAATTAAATAAAATGAGCTCAAGCACAGACTGGGTGATGCATTTCACATGTAAACTAACAAAAATACTAAGATGTTAGAATGAAACAGGCCTAGCAATAAGTTAACAGCAAGGAACCATTAGTGCATGTAGGGGAAAAAAAAAAACAATAAGCATAATGTCTCATCTTCCTAAAGGGAAAAAAAGCTATTTTGGAATAATTGGAAAAGTACTGATGCAGCAATTAAATGTCAGCTTTGGAGCACTGCCAAACAGGGCTTGGAGCAGAGGTCACGGGGGTTTTAAGAGCTTTTCCCCAAAAACCAAGACACAGGAGCCGAGGCAGCCCCTGCAGAGCCACTCACAGGTGTCGGCAGCCCCAGAACACAGCTGCCAACTGCTCAAAGCACCACCTTGAACATGCTCACCACCCCACCCCGACATATATTGATATATATATATGTGTGCGTGTGTGTGTGTGTATTTGTTGTTGTTGTCATTCTACAACTGCAGGATGTTGTACAAATATCCCATCTTACAACAGGCTGCAAATCCATAACATTTGGTGGTACGTTATTTTTTTTTTCTTTTAAAAAATGCCCCGAACAGCTAAAAACACTGCAGGTTTTGGTAACTGCTCACACAGGCAACACAGATGAGGTTGGGTGTGTTTATTTCACTCACCCGACCCTGAAGGAAACGACCCCAGCTTGCTGAACTTTGATAAATCAACTCGAAAGACACTCTTTGCCCCAAGATATTGGCTGCATGGACTCATTTCTCCTCAAAAAAGGAGAGTCTATTACATGTAAATGTACATTCCCCACCCCAATCCATTTCATCTCACTGTGTTTTTCAAGGGAACAGTGTACATCCTTCCCACACTACTGGCTCTCCCCCAAGATGTAATTAAGGCTGCATGGAAATAAGTAAAACAAGGAGTAAGGGAATGTCTGGTTATAAAAGCTTAAATCAGTGTATGCAATGAAAGGAAAATGAACAGATATGGAATCCAGTTACAAACATCATGGGGGAAAAAAAATACAGGTTTGGAAGCTTAGGAAAAACTTACCTGCAAACATATCTGCTGCAGACCGCTTATGTAACGGTCAAAACAACTGCATATTCCGTCATGCAAAAAAATGGCACTGAAGTTCACAGATTTGGTGGATAATGCATCAATTGTGGCCCCACGAGCGCGTCTGCCTGGCTCGGACAAGGGATTATTGACTCGGCTTTTAAAAGGCGCCGCTGACAAAAAAAAGGCTGCGTTTTCAAAAGCGGCCAAGGAGCACTCTGCAAATCTTTGGCTAGGTGGAGATGAGACATTGTGCTGACTGGGTGCTGTTATGAATGCACTAAAATAAACAGACAGATGAAGCAGTATGCTATTTCCAAAAGCAGTGCAAGTGGAGTGAAAGCATTTCCATACGAACCTGGCTTTAAAAACTGGGCTGTCAAAAGAACAGTTAAATGTAACACAAAGTAAGAAACTGTCCAATCACTAATGGTTTTTGTTTTTTTGCTTTTTTTTTTTTTTTTGCTTTGCTTTGCTTTTTTTGCTTTGTTTTCAATTCACTGCTTGCAAGTAATGTATTTATTAAAGAAGAGTGAAAGCAAAAAATAAATTCAACAAGTCAAGACCAGCTGGGAGATTCAAGAGCGGTGTGTTGTGACTGACACAGTGAAGGGGGAAACAAATGTTAAAGGGGAGGGAAAAAAGAAAAGTTTAGAAGGGTTATACACATTAGCACCACTTTTACAGAACCACTCAAGAGGATGGCCAAACTGTTTGCAGCTAGTGGGAAACAGGCCCAAACATCATAGTCTCAGTTCCCAAGAGGGGACATTTTCACCCCAATCTCATCCATTTGTCTGTGGAACTACTTCCCATTTCAACAAACTACTAAATTGCAATGGGGTATCTTGCCTTTCAGTGAATAGGGAGAACAGCTCTGAGCTTAACAGTAACATCTTTCTAGGCACTCGGGCACCTTTTTTCTCTCCTCCATTTCAGTTCATCACCGCACACATCTCGCCCAGGAAGACGGCAGAGACGCTCTTTTGCTTAAACACTACCCTAAAAAATTAAAGGGGGTGAGGCCAGACTTGCTATGTTGACACGGGCAGCTGCTCTGCATGGCCAGGAGGCCCCAGAGATATCAGCGAGGACCCAAGTTTGAGTGAGGGCAACAAGTGGTACAGCAGCTGGGAGCTTCGGGCTTAACTGCTTTCTTTTCTCCTCTCTCCCTAGAACCGCAGGGGCTTCTCTTTTGCAAGGAAAAAAAAAATCTCTCTTTAATCTTCCCATTGATGACAAGAACCATCGGTCCTTTTGACTAAGTTACCCACCCTGCAATAATATTCCTGCAAGGGAGTTGCAGTGATTTACAGAAAAATGCCAATAGCCCAAGCGGGAAACGATGCATTTCTCGGAGGGGAAAAGACAGTGGCTCTCCTGATTTTCCTATTTGAGTTACAATCATAATCAAAATTATTGAGACAGCCAAGAAAAGTTTCTCTAAAAGGAGCTGAGGGAGCTCAAACAGCCAAGATTTAGCAGGGCAGCCAGTTGCGCACGCAGCAGCAGGGCTGTCAGCTCCTGTGTGGTTATGGGCACGATACTAAAAAAAAGAACAGATGGGAGAATGCCGGGTTGGAAAACGGAGAAGCTCAACAGGCTCTCAATGGAGTTATTTACACTTCTCTGCATTACGTCCATCATTTGGCAGCAGAAACACCCACCTCTAGTCAACAATTTCAGATGGGGAATTTGTGATTGCAGATGAAGGGCAACTTTTTTAAAGGCCTAAACTTCACCGAGAAGGCCTAAATTTCCCTGAAATTTTAAAGGGAATTGGCTAAGTTATCTGGGAAGGCCTCACCAAAGCGACCTGCTCAGAGCAGTTCAAGTTGACCTCACTAGTGGCCCATCCTGTGGCTGAGGAGCTGCTCTTGGGGACTCACCAGAGCTCCTGGTGATTCCTGATCACGATAACCTCACTCCAAAGGTGTCGACAACAGCAAAAAGTTGCACACCAAGGAAAAAAGGCATACAGAAACTCTGGTTTTTGATGCTATATGTGGTTTATAACCCCCGGGGATTCCAGCAGGTGGTTTGGGCCGCCTTGCGATGGAGCCGGAACGAGTTTTGTCAGTGGCCATCGGCCCACGAGGCGCCCACGCCACCCCACACACTGTGGCGCCCCTGGGCCTCGGGCAGCGGAGGCAAAGCCCTGCATCTCTTGAGTGGCTTGTAAGCTGTGCTCACTGTGTACCGGGGGCTCTAAGCAAGGATCGAGGCTACTGGGTGAACCCATGCAAACGAGAGGTCGAAAAGATTCCCAAACAAAACCTAGAGCTCACTACAGATGACACAATGAAGACCAGAGAGAAAAGCCAAATAGTAATGCTACACCATTCAGCTTCAAGAAGCACATTATTTATAGCGCTGTCCGCATACGGCTACTGCTAAATGTCAAATCAGCAGCCTTATCGAATGACACTTTGGAACTGGTGGAGTCCACAGATCTGTACAGATTACGGGGTGGCAAAACCCAACTTCAGCTCACACGTAAAGCCTGGGATCCTCAGGCCACCAGCGATGGGAGCTGAGCCCTTGGGAGGTTAAAGGACCTTCTTATGTAACTCAACAGAATTGTTGGCGGTGGGGGGAGGGAAATAAAAGGACGTTTGTTAGTTATGACAAGGACAAACTAACAAGCTTGAGAGTAAGCGGCTGATTCGCAGGTTCGCCTGCAAGCTGCGACGCGACAGCTTGGTTGGACTCCCTGACACTCTGCTTTAGCTTTCCGTACAACTACCTGGACTCGGAGTTCTTTAAATATTCCAGAACACACACATGCAGCTTCTTCAATTAAAAAATAAAGAAAAAGGAAAAAAAAAAGAAAAAATAAGTGCTTTGATTTTCAAGGACACCAAACACCAGCAGTTCTATCGGCTTCAAGAGCCAATATGAGCATAGCGTCTTGCAAACCAGAACAAGAAAATAATTGTTACTTGTGAACGGGGGGGGGGGGAAGAGGAAAACAACAACAAAAAAGTATTTGCAGCTATGAGTGCATTGAGACAAAGTGTGCAATCTTCCCTTCAATTTAGTAATGGAAAATAGCTGGCTTCTCAGTTAGGGCACATACAGCTACCAGCCCGTGGCAGTTCTGTTCCCATAAATGTATTTTGGTTACGGTCGCATGTTTCAGTCTGGAAACATCTTGAGCCTCACCAAGCTCCCCGAAGCAGGACTTCCACAGACACAGAGGACTAGCACTGAGGACATTGTAATGATCTGTAGACTCCCAACCCTTTTTTTCCAGCCACCTTTGAGTTGCATGCTGTAGCAGTACAGTCAGCACCTCTCAACAGATAATGCTGCAGAGCTGGCTCTGGCTTCAGCGATGGTCGCTTGGAGCGAAACCCTCGGCCATTTCCAAATACCTTTAGGTTTTAACAAGAGCTTTCAGACTACTCCAAGGAGCTGAAGAACTGCAAGAAGTGCATGGACAGGAAGATATTTAATACGCTCTCGAGTCTGCAGAGGAACCGAACTGTAAACTTCTAACTGGTAGGGCTTTGATCTGCTCTCCTTAAAAACAACCTTCCCTGTATGGGGAAAGACATTTGTCACCTGAACTGCTTCCGCCAAGCGAGACCCAGGCTCCTGCTGGTTCCTACAAGCCAGTCACTTTTTAAAGGTCAGCTGAGTTGCTAACGGGGAACTAAATAAGGTTTATAAAACAACTTGCAATGTTAAATGGTAATATTGCAAATACTGCCATGGTGGTCTCTGCAGATCCTACGTTTCTCCATGCTCCTTCTCTCTCCAGTTTGGTTCAAGAATGTTTTTCATTTCTGGGTGGGCCAACCACATAAAATGTGGTAAGCCAGAAAAAACAGCATGAACAGGACTCTCTAGAGCAGGAGAGATTGTCCAGGAAAGGCAACCAAATTGGCAAAAAAAGCCACTCTTAAGTGTTCTTGATTTTCCAATTAGGGAAAAAAAAAAAAAAAAAGCATATTTCATCAACAGTCTGAGAACAAAATCATTACTGCTATAGTCAAGAAATTTGATAAATTATTTTTGCTTCCCAAGTACAGATTTTGTTCCAAAAATCAGCACAGTGGAGTTGATTTGACAATGCAAAAGCCCAAACGCCCGGATTCAGTCCTGTGGCTCTTTCTAAGAGCTCAATGTCCCTGGCTAGGGGGTTTATACCTCAACATCTCGCTTCCCTCAATTACAGACAAAAAATGGGTTTGAAACCAAGAACAACTTGATTTTGGCTCTTTTTCCTCCCCAAAGGGCAAGGCATTCACTTATCCCCTCCATCAAATGATTTTCAAGCTCTAACCTCAAGGCTGAACTGCAGATTTGCATATTAAAATCCACCATAAAGTTGTAAAGATTGATAATGTCACTATATTTGGATTATGATACATGTAATGAATAATACACTAAAACCATAATTTAATTTAGAATTTCTGCTGCAGCTCAACATTAATCAAACTGCAACAAAATAGTATATTTGCAGAGGATCCATGTGAGTTTATGTGCTCCCACTGTTGGATCCAGTATATTCTGCTCCATTTTATATCATTCTGTATGCATTGCTCCCTCCGAATACCAAAAAGATTTAGTCTCCTAAAGTAACACTCATCTACGATCAGCTTTATTCCTCTGGTTGGAAAGAGCCTTTTAGAAATCGAATACTCAGCCTAGGCTGTGGGTCATATTTGAATTATTTTGTGAATGCTCATTTCCACTGGGGCCCAGGGTAGGATACCAGCAAGTATTTCTCCTTATATTTCCATAAGGAAGTAGATTTGGCTTTTTAATTCAAAGCTCCGTATCACAAGGAGAGATCGATACGTTCAGGAGGACATCAAATGCGAATTCCCATCTCTGCAGCATTATCTCATGCGTCATCAATTACTGCCATGCCTAAATCTAGCATCATGCCAGCACATTAAGACAGTAGGTACTATATGCAGTGTTCACTGGACCAGAAGAACAGAAATAAGAAGGGGAAAAGGAAACCCTAGAGAAGAAATTAAAAAAGGCAGACCGTGCAATACAAACCAGATCATGGCTGCTTAGCTAATATGGGCCAACTGCTGCGGAAGAAAAACGTCGAACACCCCAAGTTGTGTAAATTTTTGGTAAACATCTAAACACGCACACAAACACACACACAACACCAACCTACACACGAATGAAAATATATATTGCTCTTTGCTAACACTAAGTCGCTTCTAAGCGCACGCTAAGGTGAGGCAACTTAATGGAGAACTCAGGTTAGAGAAAAGAAATATTTTCTTAACGAGCACCTCATCTTCATCAGACCACCACTGAGTGACCCCTTATTTTTGCTACCAGTTTTACCACTCTCGCTTTGAGACAGCAAATTAGCATTAAAATTGAAAAGGTAAAACTAAGGGCCAACCTTGTAGGTGACGTTTAGCCTGAACAAGTTACTGTGTTTAAAGCTAGCAAAAGATGCTTTGCAGACAGAAAAATTAAAAAGCTCCAAAAAGCTTAAAAAAGAACAGGCTAAACAAGATTTATTTATTTCCCTATCTTACAGCTTCATTCTCCATGCTGAATTCTAGGTAAAACAGTATTTTAAAGAAATTTACAGCAGAGATTCAGATTCTAGGGGAGGGACTGCTATACCAATGCTGTAACACATCAGTGTGTCCGTATGGCCAGGTATCACTCTAACATGTTTAATCCTCCAGTAATTATCCAAAAATATATACTAAGAAAAGGAACGATTTTTCCTGTATTTTACTACACTATTCCATTAGGTTCAACCAAGATTACATTAACTCTTAAACAAAAGGTATTAAAAACTTAACAAAACAAATTCTGAGTGTATTATTTTAAGTAACTTCTGAAATATCAAGCTGACTGTAAAGTTACTATAATTTTAGTAGAACTACTTGAAGAGGACATCCCCAGTTCACTTAACATTAAAGGAGGGCATGCAGTTACACCACAAAAAATGAACACCCTACCACCACTTCCAAGAAGGAGCCCACTCCTACCCCTGCACTGCATTCATATCAAGTACCATCCAATCATGGCCTAATTCTTGGTGGACTGATGACGATGATAATTACATATCTTACCGATTCTATAGGCTTGTCAAGAGACGCCTGCTCGATCTCCAGGTGCCCTTCTTCATACTGATCAAAGTGATTTCCCTGGAAAAGAAGGGAAAATATTGTTAGCTCCGTTATCTCTATTATCACTGTGGCAGGCAAACCATTTTCAAAAGCCTAGTTTCAAGATTTAGGAGGCTCATGGACACGTGTGAGCTTGTGTACATTTAGCTAGCAAAACTAATGAACTAATTAAATACAGACTAAGCTCAGTAAATAGGATGGAAAAACAAAATACATATATAATAACAACTCTGAAACCTAAGTATGCTAATCCAATGATCATCATAAACTATGGAAGTCAGTAAAACCACAAACATTCAGGAGACAACACCTTTAAAAATAAAGAAAGAAAGAAGAAAAGGAAGGATATAAAAACATTAAGTCACCAGTAGGGCTCAAACCCACACAGGGCAAAAGATCAGGAGGAACCGACTTGTCCATCACTGAAGTTCGGGGTTGTTTTGAGAGAGCAGTTTTTCTGCTCTCAAAATCGTAGAGCAGGGCCATGTGTAACGTGCTCCTCCTCAGCCTGCAGTGAAGCAGGTGCTGCTGCACCACACTGGAACCCCGTAGCCACCACACTTGCATATCGATGGGCACCTGCTCTACAAGTATTTAGAATTTATAGCCGCCCAGCCAACATCATACTGTAAATAAAGTCTAGGAAACCCTTGGACCGGCTCCGTGAGGATTCCTACGCTCCCAGGGCACTGTGAGACCACAGGAGCCTTAAGGCCTCAGCTGTCACTCACTGCCCCTTTCCCAGGCCCAGTAGCTCCACAGAAATCCTGCCAGCTTCGTAGGGAGCATCCAACGTCCAGCAGCTTCTGCTTGCATCATGTGCCATAACTACCAGAGCATCCCACTAATGTTCAGATAATCAAAACGTCTGAAACTCTCAGCATTTTCAGACCCCAACCTGGTTTCCCTCTGAGCCCTCATAGGATGTGGCCAAGTGCTGCCTCCATTAGGAACTTGACTCTTCTGGGCTGGGCAATCTAAAGGCATCAGAATAATGGAGCGTCTAAACCGAGATCAACACACATCGTGGGACTACTGCTTATTTACCAACACCGACACGGATAAAGGAGACATTTCCTTGCACTGGGAAAAAATGGCACAAAATATTAGCTGCCACAGGAAGGACAAATTTACAAGCGTGTCGGTTTCAATGAGGAAGGAGAAAAATGGTCCTTGCCTCTAAAGTCATTATAAATAGCTTGTTAAAGTGATGCTGTCTGCCACCTTTTCCAGGGAATTATAGAACATTCAGAGCAGGGATCCTGTGGGACAGAGGCAGCAGTTTGTCCCTCTGCCCGGAGCTTCCCAAGTTGGGGGAAATTCAATCTACTTTTCCTGTTCTCCAATCCTTCAACCTGGCACCTTGAATTGATACATTCTGTATTTCTGGTTTGCTGCATCTTAAGACAATGAATCAGAAGGAGAAAAAAATCCCTTAACATTTAAAACTGCCGTTAATTAAATCCAAGCACTGTTGAGAATAAACTGCATTTTTGGCAAACGTGAACCTTAAGCACAGACGACATTTTAATATGAATTTGATCAGTATCTTCTGCCGATTTCAGTGATCTTTCCCTCTTTAGAAGAAACCATCAAGCAGAGAGAATTCAATCATGACAAAATGGATATCAAAGCATTAAGTAAAAGCTGCATAAAAGATATCAGTAATATTCAACACAAAGCAACCAAAGTAGAGTCCCAAATTTCCTTTCTCCGGATGGTTATTCCAGGAGGGTTTCAGTGCTGGATAAAACGCCCTCTTCCCTCCCACGCTCTACTCCTCCATTTTGGAGCTGCCTGTATGGGACCTCCTAACTCCTGCTGGGCAGAGAAGCCAGGTTTCCCTGCCCGCATTACTGTCACCAATACTCCACTCTGTCCCAATACAGCAAAGAAGAGGAGGAGCTTCCACTTCAGCATCATTTATTGCTGTTTGCACCACACCGAGCTACAGCCATCGCCTCAACATCAGGTGGTCCACCTAGACCATACAAATTCAATCTATTTTACCACTTAGACGGGAAGCCAGGATGAGGCTTTCACGTCTGAACACTTCACCACCGCACGTAACTGTTTGGTTTCCCCATTGTGTTTCATCTCCAGAAGCCAACGTGCTCGTGGCCTATATATTTTCTTGCTGTTGTCACCCGTACTTGGGCTCCCTACGCCTTCTGGTTACTCACAGTCACGCGGCCTTGCCTTCCTCCTCCACTTTCCTGGTGCTTGATCTTTGCATGAAGCTCTTGGCCAAACTTAAGACTTGGAGCCTTCACACACTTCACTGCCGAGTTATGAATCTGGCATCTGAAAAACTGGCTCCTAACAAAAGTCATCTCCGTGCCGGGTTTTAGACCCTCATCCTCCCTTATTTGGACTGTAAACACTTTAGCCTTTTGGTCCAACAAATGTTGTTTTGTCCAAGATTAAACATAACAGAGCCACTGCATTCTCTGAAATAATTCAAATAAAATAGCTGTGGGAAACAGTTGCCAGTAAACGGCTCTCAGTCAATGTACATGAAATGAATTCAAGTCCATTTATCAGTGTGAGCTTAATGGACCTTACACACTCCACAAAACAATTTGTTTCCTCTGAGATGGCCCAGTTGCTGCTGGCAAAGATGCAGCGTGGAGGGACACGGCCACCACCAGGAAGACAGATCCATTTAAAAGCATCTGCAAGGAAGAAGAAAATTACAGCCTCCTCCTTCCCAGCTGCTCCCCGTATGCAAAAGCGACTCCCGAGCACTGGGATTTCTAAGTCACCCGCAGCCTTCTCAGCGCAAGGAGGAAGGTGGGATGAGACGAGGCGCTTCGGCAGCTGCCTCGAGGCTTTCACGTTTCCTTCGACACTCATTACCAGGCTGCATTTTGTAATGAAGAATGAGCACGGAGGTCTAGGTGTAAGCAGCTATGCCAAACCTTTAACCCAAGTTCTCATTTTGGAGAAGTGAGGAAACTAGCCCAGAAAAAGCAGTATAATGGGATGTGAAACCAGCAGTTCTTTCAGACTCATCTGAAGTTGGCCTGTACATTGGCCTGTATACCAATGCGCGAAGCATGGGGAATAAGCAAGATGAACTGGAAATCTGTGTGCGGTCCCAGCTCCACGATCTCATTGGAATCACAGAGACGTGGTGGGATAGCTCGCACGACTGGAGCGCTGCCATGGAAGGCTATGTGCTCTT
>JAUBNY010000337.1:269425-312814 GCA_032275445.1 Crypturellus soui
GCCATGGGCACGGTGCTGTCGCTGTCGCCGAGCTACCGTAAGGCCCCGCTGTTCGAGGAGGGGGCGGCCACGGTGGGGCACTACACGGCGGTGCAGAACAGCAAGAACGCCAAGGAGAAGGGCCTCAAGCGGCACTCGCTCATCTCGGTGCTGCCCTGGAAGCGCATCGCCGCCGTCTCCGCCAAGAAGAAGAGCTCCAAGAAGGTGCAGCCCAACGGCGGCTACCAGAGCAACGTGACCCACCTCAACAACGAGAACCTGAAGAAGTCGCTCTCGTGCGCCAACCTCGCCACCTTCGCGCCACCGCCGCCCGCCGCCGCCGCCACCGCCGCCGCCGCGCTCGCCTCGGCACAGAAGGCCCCGCCGGCCGCGCCGGCTGCCGCCGCCACCCCACGCCGCGTCGTGGTGCAGGCGTCGACGAGCGAGCTGCTGCGCTGCCTCGGCGAGTTCCTGTGCCGCCGCTGCTACCGCCTCAAGCACCTCTCGCCCACCGACCCCGTGCTCTGGCTGCGCTCCGTGGACCGCTCGCTGCTGCTGCAGGGCTGGCAGGACCAGGGCTTCATCACGCCGGCCAACGTGGTCTTCCTCTACATGCTGTGCCGGGATGTCATCTCGGCCGAGGTGGCCTCGGACCACGAACTGCAGGCCGTGCTGCTCACCTGCCTGTACCTCTCCTACTCCTACATGGGCAACGAGATCTCCTACCCGCTCAAGCCCTTCCTGGTGGAGAGCTGTAAGGAGGCCTTCTGGGACCGCTGCCTCTCCATCATCAACCTCATGAGCCCCAAGATGCTGCAGGTCAACGCGGACCCGCACTTCTTCACGCAGGTCTTCGCCGACCTCAAGAAGGAGAGCGGCGCCGAGGAGAAGGGCCGCCTGCTCATCGGCCTCGACCGGTGAGCGGGGCCGCCCCGGTCCAGTGGCCCCCCCCGGTTTGGTTCCCCCCCCCCCCCCCCGCCGCCTTCATCCCCTCCTCCTCCTCCATCCCTGCGCTTCCCCCCACACCCCGCGCGGCTCCGGGTGGGACAGGACCGGGGGCTCCCGGCGAGGACACTGTGGCCGCCGGCGCTGGGACACGACGTTTTTACCAGCTTGAAGGTCACAGGCGCCCCCCCCGCGCTGGAGCCTGAGCAGCCGCGGGGGGAGCCGGAGTGCGGGATGCTCCGCGGTGCAGACAAAGAGCAGGTGCGGGGGTGGGGTATATATATATGTACAGATAGAGATAGCGATGCGGGGCTGCCAGATAGAGATAGCGATGCGGGGCTGCCGGGCCCGAGGCAGCTGCCGGGCCCCGAGCGCGCGGCGGGGCCGCCGGGGAGGCTGGAGGGCGGGTGCTGCTCCCGGCGGAGTGCGGCTCGTGCCGCGGAGCGCGGCGCGACCCTGCGGACAACGGCGCGGAGTAGCCCCGGACACCCCCTCCGACACCCCCCCGAGATGCCAACCCGAGCTGGAACCACCCCCGTCCCCAAATCTGAGCCATTGCCGGGCGGCCCCGAGCGCGCGCCCCCACCCCCCGACCTCGGTTATTTATTTTTCTTCGGCCCAAACGAGAGGAGCGAGAGACTCGGCTGGTCCCAGCGGGCCGGGGCCCGGGGGGTTCACGGCCGCCGCCGGCGACTGCATCATCTGCATCAATGTGACCGTCTCGTTGCCGTCGTGCACTGACCATAAGTGTTGTGTAAAATAGAAAACAGGAGAAGGAAAAAAAAAAAAAAAAGGAGCTGCAAGGGAAGGAGCCTACATGCTGCTATATGAATCCGATGACGAAAAGAGGAGAAAAACGGAAGAAAAAAAGAAAAAAAAATATGAGTACTAACCTATGGGCGGGAGGGAGGGGATGGCAAATAATCCCCCCGGCCCATCTTTATTCTTTCATTGTTGCTTTTACAGTGGTTATGGCGCATGCAGAAAAAAAAAAAAAACAGAAAAAAAAAAGGAGCATTTTTGTGTCTTCGGAAAATAAAAAAAAAAAAGAGGGAGAAAAAATCACACAAAAAATGGAGAAAGAGAAAACAAACCCTAACAAGAGATGGCTGTAAAAAAAATGACACCCCTGCACAAAGACCCGCCACCACCCCGTGCCGCAGTCCTGAGCTGGTGTTTCCTCATCAGGCCTGGCGACCCATAGGGGGTTATTTTCTATTCTAGTTTATTTTTCTTTCCTTCGTGTGCACAGGTCTTAGTTTAGTTCTGGGCCATCCGTCATTCAGAGAGACAAAAAAGAACTTGCAAACAAGAGGGAGAAATAACGTGCCATTTATTATTATTATTTTTTAATTTCTTTTATTTTTCACTTGAAGCTCTTCATTGCTGTACATTGGAACCTGCTAATTATACATGTGTGCGTACTTTTTTTTTATTTTTTATTTTTTTAGTGCAATCTCTTCCGTAGCTCTTTGTTGACCAAATTGGTGGGTATTGTTACTGATTAATTTATATTTGTCTCATTTTTTTCTGTATGTATGTGTATAGTGCGTTTGTATGTATGTGTGGTTTATAACCTGACCGACTGTGTCATGGGGCTCAGTGTGCCTGTAATTTAATCCCCCCCCCTTATTTTTATTTATTTTTGTACTGTGCCGATTAAATAAAAATGCACTGACCATCCATTACACAGAAACCCGGCTGCAGCCCGAGTCCTTTCTGCAGCCATCGGGAAACGGGACGTGCTGGGATGGGGTGCTGGGATCGGGGGACATTTCAAGCGTGAAAGCAGCCCCGGGGTGCGAGGGCGGTGCGAGAGGAGCCAGAGAGGGGGCTGCAGCTACAGGGATTTATTGCTATATGTAAACGAGAGCTAGGGAGGAAGAGTAGGGTTTTGCTGGGCTTTTTACCCATTAAAATATGAAGTACATCTTAAAAAAACAGTTCATTGCATTATCGCCCCCGGCTTAAAATCAAAATATGATTTAGAAATAGTTAATTTATGGCAAAAGACAAAACAGGAATATATATATTTATATATATATATGTATATGTATATATATAAAACCAGAGTGGGACCAGATATTCTGTTTCTTAAAGACACGTTTCATCAGGGACAGCGTTGTGTTGGGTGCTGCCGTGTCTGGTGCCGCCGTGTCGGGCTCTCCCTGCGGACCTGGACTGGCCTCGAGCCGGGTGCTGACGTGCACCGAGTTGGGGGTCTTGGCACGCCTGGGGGGGTTTGGTGTCCTCGTCCCTGTGGTCAGCGCGTGCCGGGGGGAGCCCAGGGAGCTGCCGCTGGAGTGGACACGTGGGCCGGTCACAACCACTGAGCTCAAGATCCTGACCCGGCCAGCAGTGCCAGAACACACTATATATACATATATACTGAGATATATATATACACACACACTGCATTTATATATATATATATATAAATATAATGTATACCTATATAACTTATATATATAGATGTATACATTATATATATATATATATATAAATAGATATATCTCCCCCCGTTCCAGTACTGCAGAAGCAGCCGCCAGACGAGGCTCCACTAATGGAAAACAGGCTGGGGGGGTCCTTGCTGTCAACACAGGCTGTCAAGGCCGGGGTGTGTTTGGCCATGATCATCCTGCTGGGAATATCTGTGTAAACGGCACCGGGAGCGGCCCAGGGGTGCAGGGGAGGGGTTGGGGTGGCAGCGAAACCCCGGGCTCCAAAGCAGCACGTCAGGGGGGACAAGGATACCCACAGGCGCCATCGCCCTGGCCAATCTCCTGACCTCCTTTCCCCAGGCAGCTCCCCTCTCCCGAGGGATTTGCCCGGGCAGGAGCTGGCTCCCACTTTTGGGCACCATCGGAGTGGGAAAGGGGCTGAGTTGGGACTAATTCCGCTTCCTCAGATCCCAGTCTGCTCTGCCCCGCATGGGGATGCAGACCCAGGGTTATTTTAGGCAGGAGCTGCATGCGGTATTAAAAACAACAACAAAACAGGGACAATACAAGAACCCGCCCGAAGTGGGGCCCGTTCCCGCCAGGGGCCAGGAGCAGGAGCCGGGGGCCGGGAGCGGGAGCCGGGGGCCAGGCGGCCAAGGGCGCTAGTTGCCCGGCACACAGAGAACGAAGCCGGCGCGCTGGCGCGTGAAGTGTGGCTGCGCCTGGTCGATGCGCGTCTCCACGGCGACCGTGCACTTGCGCCCATGCAGGCTGCACTGCACCGGGTGGGCGACAGAGACGGGCAGGGAGCGTCGCTCGCTGCGGAGAAACAAGGACAGGCGTTAGCGCGGGCAGGACGTAGAGGGGCTGGAGAGTGCTGGGGGTGCTGGGCAGCTCCGGTGCCAAATCCCACTTTTCTCCCCAGATTTGGAGTAAGGGCAAAGGTTTCCCCTGGATGCAGAGGAACAGCCAAAACTGCTCAGAAACCACAGGGAGTTTATGCCTTGCTGGAGGGATTTTTGGGGGGATGGATGGACAGGTGGATGGATGGATGGATGGATGGATGGATGGATGGATGGATGGATGGATGGGTGGGTGGATGGATGGACAGGGGAGCAGGGCAGCTGCCGCTTGTCTCTGTGCAGCTTCAATGCTAAAAGCGATACCTGTGTGGGAAGGAAAATGTCCCCGAGGCAAAAAAAAAAATGGAAAAGTAAAAGGAAAGGGAAAAAGAAAAGTGGAAAGGGGTAGGGAAAAGGAAAATGGAAAAAGGAAAAGGCAAAAAAAAGCAAGGGGAAAAGGAAACAGGAAAGGTCTCCCTGGGAGGCTGCGGGCCCGGAAGAGAGGAAGAATCCAGAGGCCAGAGCTCAGGCTCAGCAATGCCAGGCGGGATCGCGGCCGTCTCTGCCGCGCGCGGGACCGGCCCTGTGTGGCCCCAGAGACGATGCTGCCACCAGCCCTGGCCCAAACCACGTCCTCCTGAGGTGACCTTCTCAGGCAGGTCCTGCCCAGGGCTCTCCAAGCGTCTCCAGAAGTGGCTGGATCCAAGGTCATTGCTGGGAACTCGGAGACTTCCCATTGACCAAACCCTTTGGCCACGGCTGGTTGGTCACCCCCGGCTGAGTCCATCCATCAGGATGGCCTCCTAGAATCATAGAATGCCTAAGGTTGGAAGGGACCTCTAGAGGTCATCTAGTCCAACCCCCCTGCACACGCAGGGCCACCTAGCGCACCTGGCACAGGACTGCATCCAAGCGGGTCTTGAAGATCTCCAGAGAAAGAGACTCCACAACCTCTCTGGGCAGCATCTGCCCACCCATGCTCTGGCGGTGACGGACAAGACCATCCCCTTTGGCTGAAGACCATGAAAATAAATCCCACTATTTTGTATCGTTTTTGTTGCAACAACGCACAGAAACTTCCGCTACTCCCTGTTAAGGTGGGATAGTCATGGGTCACCTTGAGCCCAAGATGCTCTTGGGGTGCCCGTGCAGCAGTCCCAGCCCTGGGCCCTCTGCAGAGGGAACAGCAGGTGTCATCGGTCAGGAAAAGGAACCCTCTCACCGTAACCCTGTCCCTTCGAGCCACCAGCAGCTCAGGGGAGCAGAAAGACCTGACCAACACTTTGGCCTTGAAGAAATCCCTCCTGTGACTTCACCCGGACTTGGAATTCTTGCTCATCTTCCACCATTTCTTAGGATGATCTCAGTGCTCTAAAGACTTGGTGGTAGCAACTTATCCACCTTAACCAACACGCGATGACACCAGTGCAGATGAGCACTAGCTCTAGATCCATCTGCTGTGCTTAGGTCCACACACCAAGTCAACGCCTGGTAGTTTCACCACACCGGGGCAAACACCATGGGATGCTCATGTAGGACTGTGCCACCTGCAAGCCCCATTTTCAGGTGGCTCCCATATGGTTGAGATGTTTGCTGCTCAAGAAAAGGATAGAAGATGACAGCTGGCTCACTTGGAGGGTCACAGGCATCTCCAGCCCTCGCATTGCCCTGGGTATTTAACACTCCTTTACCGTCGCCTTGGTTCCTTGGAGCTAAAAGCTCTACTTAGCTGGTTATTTTTACCCCGTCTCAGCATGAGGAGCCGAGTGCACGGCAGGACTGGCGGAGGCTGCCCCGTCATGCGCGGCAGAGCCCAGCGCCAGGAGCTTCCCTGCACATCCCGTCACATCGCAGGGAAGGAGACAGACGGGTTCCATGGCTGATAATGGTCAACTCCACTGACCCCTGTGCACTGCCCTAAGTCAGCACCGAGCACGCAACAGGGATCTCATTAATCGGCATCTTGGCCACCAAGCCTGGGAATCAGGAGGGCCCTGATCCATTCTGAGCTTCTCTGGACTGAGCAACTTTAAGTGCGAAGCTAAATCTGGTCTTGACTCCTGCTGGAGCTCCAGGAGGGTCCGCACAGGTCCATAGGGATGTGAGATGAATGCTGCTCTGGGCTCTGCAGAAGACACTTCTCTTGGAGATGCGCTCATCTTCTCTCCCTGCAGCCATTCCCATCAAATCAGGCTCCGCTTCCTCCCCAGATTCCATCATGACAATATCTATCTACTCTTGATCACACATTGATGTTCTTTTTCCACATGAGAAGAGGCTTCAGCCTCAAAACCTTCTCCCTGGGCAGCAGGACATGTCTGGAACTGCATCCACAGACCCAACCCCTTTGACAGCCCCTTGGTCTCCATGGATAGACAACGCATCCCTGAACGCTGCCCCCAGCTCCACCAGCAGCTCCAGCTGCCAGGACCCCGGGATGCTGCTCCTGGGCTAGGTCAGCAGCTGGGCAGGACACGGCTGGAAGGAACACGAGCCTGGTTTCCAGCCCATCGACCTCGTCAGCGTCACACCTGCCAGCAGTGGCCCAGGGGGTGGTGGCAGATGCTGCCCTGCAGTTCCTGCTTCATTTTCGGCCTGCGCGACAGGAACAGCTGCCTGCAGAAGCCACTAACCTGCAGTCAAACAGTCCAAACCTTCCCAGTGCAACCAGAATCTACACAGTGACACAGCCGGGGAGACGCTGGCCGAGCCCCCGCAGCGCTCAGCTCCTGAAGAGGAAGGAGAAGCGTCCGAAACGGGGATGGCCCAGCTGCAATCCTGGAAATCCGGGATATATGTTATGGACACAGGCAGCTGGCTGGACCCTGCCTGTTCACCTCCCTCGCTTGAAGACCTGAAATCCTGGCAGCTGTTTAAGCACTTCAGGAGTGTTTCTGAATTTATCAATTACTCAAGAATGATCCGGGTCTTCTGCAGGACTTAGAGGAGCATCTGAGAAACTTCCAGCTATGACTAGACCAGTCTTTACTATATGAAAACATGCTCCAAGCATTACTGTCTGGTTTTGTGAAGTCTTTAATGCTCTTTCCGGAATCTCCTGGCGTCCAGGGATGGATGATTAGGAGAATGGATGATTAGGTGGTACCAGCGCTAATGCAACCGCATGCACTAGGCAGAGCCCCGCTCCGCCACTGAGCTCATCCCTCCTCGCGCTTCCTCCCGGCCGCCCGTCTTTACTTACAAGAGTAAAGTCAATTAGGACAAAGTGATGGATGCCACCGCCGGGCATCTTCTGGGAAAGAAAATTACTTATTTTTAACAAGAGGTCCATTAGAAGAGCCGTCAGGATGCAAGCGCTAGCTGTGACCGTGCGTGGGAAGAAACGTGAACTCCAGTTTTCTGGCACCAAAGCGGCTTGTGAAAGCATAGGGAAGCAAAGTGAGTTTTTGTGGGAATGGGAGGCTCCAAAGCAGCACGATGCGGATGCTGCCAAGGAGCCACACGGTAAATCTTCTTTCAGCGGCACGCGGAGGCCGCGTTATTTGTGAAAACACTGAGGTCTTTTCATGGAGCAGCAAATGGAGCTTTTTCAGGTGGAACCAGACCCTTGGCATCCAAGTGGCAGCTCCCGATCCCAACGGCTGCTTTGTTCCACTCCGTGGGTTTAATGGCTCAGTGACCCCGGCAGGACCTGGCGACTTCTCCATCCGCCCTGACCCTCAGCTCCATCCCCCGACTTGCGCCCATTGCTAACGATGTTGAGGGCAAACGGCCGGGACCAGAGGCACCTGGAGGGATCTGGAAGGATGGGAGAGCCGCATCCCGCAGGGAACCTCGGTGGAACCACCGGCGACGGGGAATCCCGGAGAGCCGCAGTGACTCCAAGGGGAAGCGCCCACCGGCCCATGAGATATTCGCGTTTTCACTGAGCATTGAACCCAGGACCCGGGGGGAAACACAAGCCAAGCAGCTCATAAATGGTCACGGACATCTGTTAGCGCTGTTGGTAACTCCAAAGCATCTCTGGATCTCAAAAATAAGTAAAAATAAAGGCGATTTTGAAGTCTCTGGCTTGTTCCCAAAGGGACATCAAGGAGGACGGCCACAGTCTCCAGGCATCTGCAATGCTTCTTCCCCGGGCAAGGTGTCATTGCTGCGAGGACATCAGTGGTGCCAGAGGTACCGAGCACCCACGTATCTGCCGGTCCCGCGAGTGCCCCTTTGGGCCCAGATAAGCGCATGGGTGTGGGGGCTCCTGGCACGCCAGCCTTGCCGGTCTATCTTGGGCCACCACTCATGTGCGCTGTGGCCGCAGGGCAACGATACTGGCTCTGCGAGCTTCGAGGCTCATCAAGAAACCCTCTTACCACCTCTTAGAGACACTAGTCAGAGAAACAGCTCATGCAGGAGGCTAACATCAAGGATTTAGTGTTTTGGGGCAGCTGAGGAAACAGTTTTACGTCCTCTTTGCCCTTTGCACTGTTAGCTCTGTGAGTTGGGAAGGGGATACCTCAGTGCAGCTAAAAGGGCCATGAAGTCCCACTTTAACACAGCCCGAACCAAAGCGAGCAGCCCTGCAAGCTGCAGCACTTGCCCTCTCTGCCCTCACCCTTTGGTTACCCAAATTTTCCACCTTGGTGCAACCCCATCCTAATGAGGAAGGACCCCGTACTTTGCAACAGGGCTTTGGCGAAGCAATCTGCAATCCCATGCAAAACCTCCAGCACGTTCCAGCCTCTAAACCTCCTCCGGATCCTACGCACTCAAATGTTGCTCTTTGTGCTCGCGCTGACGTCTCTCTACCAGGAGAAACCACAAAGCCGCGCATGCTGGTGCAGGCCCCGCGCGGCAGTGTCACCGCCACTTTCCGGTGCTTTCAAGCGGCACCAAGGTGCACTGATAGCTCCAGTGAGCTCAGAGCGCTTCCAATAAAAGCATTACAGGGGCCCTGTGCAAAGCACCAGCGGCCACTAATGCTTGGGTGCTGGTGGGGGAGCAGAGCTCTGAGCTCATTACGGTGCCAGAGCTCGGAATAGAAACTCTCCCACGCGGCACGTGCACCGGCTGCAGAGTTGACGCCGTGCGATCAGCAGAGCAGCTCGCAGATTAGAAAGAGAAAAAAAATGCAGTTCAGCGTGTGCTTGCCATGTCCTGGCCCTGCTTGTCTTTTGCAACCATCAGTAGGTTCCAGGAGTAACACGAGAGCAGCGTCATTCTGGGCCGTGCACCGACGGGTCCATGTGGGTAGGATGGAAACCGGTTCTGGGGAGGTAGTTATGAAAACCAGTTGTGTGCCAATTCCACAAGTTTTTGGCATAAAACGGAGGAGTTTGCTCTCCGACAGTGACAGTCACACGTGCCAGTGCCTTCTACCCCTTGCCTTGATCTGCAGCTTAAACCGTTAATCCGGTTCCCAAGACGGGCAGCAATCCGGGCGGTCGCGGTGCCGACACAACCTCGTCAGCTTCTCCAATTAATCCCGTGTTCTCCAGCTATTTTGAGGGCTGACGAAAGTTTCTGAGATTCCTTCTTCATCCGCCTGTCTGCTCGGGGGGCCTCAACTGTTGCTATTTTGCTAAACCCGTGTGCCAAAAGCGCGAGCTCAAGTCCCCAGCCACAGCCAGGACAAAGCAGAGCCTGAGCTCCTTTCTGCGGTGGTATCAAGGATGCAGCTAAATGAAGTGGCCTTTTGGCATCACATGTAGGGGATTTTAGTGATTTCTGCCTTAGTTTCCACAGCAGATTAGGTACCTTTGATGCTGCTGCTTTTGGATGCCCAAGGATGCAGGGATGCGGGAGCCGGGATGATGCCTTCTGGGGAGGTCCAACCATGCCAGGAACCTCCTAAAATTAAAGCAGCTTCAAACAAGCATCAGATCCCGCCGAGCAAGGCAGCATTAGAGGAGGGTGGTGGATCCGCCAGGGCCAGGCGTGCAGTGAGTCAGTGTGACCCAGCGCAATCACTCCATCGTGTCCGTGGAAAGGAGGAGAGGGCAGAGCATGGAGGTGACCGTGCCGACCTGACCATATCTGTGTTGTCCTCTGCACCGTCAGCATCCCCATGTGCCATCAGCCGGGTCCTGGGGCTGCCGCTGTCCAAAGGACGATGCTAGAGCGGGTTCAGCACCGATGGCCAATGCAACTTGCACCGAGCAACTCATTTCTGAAGTCTTGAGAACTCTGGGTTTTAGTTTCTCAACCCAGAATGGATAAGAGAGAGGAAAGGCTGGTTGGTCACCCAGGAGGTCGCAAAAAAAAAAAAAAAGAGAGAGAAGATGCAGTGATGCATGGAGCTGAGGGGGGGATCTAGAAAGATGGGGTGATTTTGGACTCTTAGGTCCTCTCCAAGACTGACCAGATTTGCCCCAAACGACATGACCACCTCAACCACCAGGAGGTCAGGATCAGCCACCAGCTCCACGGAGAAACATGGAAAAACACCAAGGCAAAACATACAATCCCCGCCTCAATGATGGAAGTGGCCAACTTTTCTGCCTTTCAAGCCGAATGATTTCTGAGACCACCACATTTCCCCCCTCATGTTTCTATACTACTGGGGACTCCTGATGCCCTATGAGATACCCAGAAAGCCTCTAGGAACCAGAGCTTTAAGGAGAGCAGGAAAATGGTTTGCCCAGGAGGGCAAAGCGATGGGAGGGATTTTTGGGGGGCCTTGTGCATGGAGGGAGGTGGGCAGTCGATTCACACGTCTTATTTCAGTGACATTTGCTGATGGTGATCCCAATATCCCAATATTCCTGCTGAATGGAGGGATGTGAAGCACCCATCCCAGATGAGGAACACTGGGACTGGTTCTTTATTCTGCTCTGTTTTGTTCTTTCCCCCTTACTTGCTGGGACAGAGATGGAAGAAAAAAAGGCTGGGAAGAAACGACAGCCATGTCTCATTTAATACCTGACCTACTTGTGCTTCTGCTTTGCCTACCTGGTGCAACAAGAAGTTTGGATTTACTGAAACAGCTGAAATAACAGCGTTGAAGCCTGTGCAGATGCTCTTCCCGCGGCTGAGCCAGCAGGAGAAACAGGTGCCTCCACACAAAAGATGTTTCTGCTTACAGAAATGAAAACATTTTGGGAGGAAACACACAGGGCTCGACCATCCTGGATGATTCCCAGCTTGATTCAGCACTCGCATTTTCCACTTGCATTTTCTTCGCACCGTGTTTTGGGGTTTTTATGCAACACTGCCGCAGGGCTACGCGTGGATGTGTCCAAGCGTTCAGCACCGTCACCCGCCACAGAAACATTGCAAAATCCTTGTCTGAAATGTAACTTCTTGCTCAGTGGGGAAGTTCTGAAAGTTACAGCCTCTGCGGCCACCCCGATGGTGCTAATCCCTGCACGGGCCCCTGCCAGCATGGATGAGGAACTAAAAACCTCAAGCTCCATCCAGTGCTGCTTGGGAGTGCCAGGCAGTGCACCCAGATCCATCCCTTTGCAGGGAGAATTATCCCCATTTCATGCTTCTGCATTTCAGAGCCCAGACCAGAAGAAATCAGCAGATTTCTCTGTGGCCCTGACAATTTTGCTACATCAACGGCATACTGCAAAGCCTAAAACGGTTAACAAATCACCTATGGCAGGCGCAGGCACTCGGCGCGCGTTCATCTTGCTGCAGTCAACCAGCGGAGCCAGCATCTCCCCCCGCCCCAGTTTCTAATCTGCTTCTAGCCTCCTCTGAGCTTACTGGAGTCAAATCTCTGCTCTCTGCGATAAACGGGAACACTGAGCTGCGAATGGGGAGGAAAAAATGAATGGCAAAGCAAATGCTTCCACTGGTGATGGATTAACTCTTTGTTCCAGGGCTATCGCATCGTTTCAAGGGGGTTCCTCTATGATCGCTAAAGAGTTGGTGCAGGGGCAAGATAAGATGCCACCATGGTGAAATAATCCCCGGGGAGAGATGCCTTCCCCTGCAGCTTGAGCCCTGCTGCACAAGCACCAAAACAGCAAGAGGACTCTCTGCTCAACACCTGCTTTGCAAGAAGGTCCTACACCCACCCGAACCATTTCCAACATTCACCCACATAAGAAGCCTGGAATATTTCTTGCTCTAATCCAAAAGCTGCCTTCGAGCATCCTGCCTTTTTCAGCCCAATTTCTCTTTCTTCCCCACATGCTACTGAGGCAGCTGGGGAGGGTTTTCAATAAACAGGACAAAAGTGACCTTTTTTTTCAATTTTTTTTTCTTGCGAAATAGGTTTCTCATGAACCTCGTGATTCCCAGCTCTGGCGGGTGGTGGAGCTGGCCACTCTCCTTCCCCTCTGCGGCCGCTGAGCTTCTCCCTTCCAGCTGCAGAGAAGGTACTAGCAAAACAGTCGCTTCCCTCCGGGCTGTTAACACAACCTTAGTGTAACCCGGTAGGAAGGAGGTGGTGGTGGCACCACAGGGAAGGTCACCACGTGCCACTGCCGCAGCGCTCCGATACCAAAATCCCACCACAAAAGCCCAAGGTCCAAAGGACCAGGGGCAGGTGGGACCTCCCAGGAGGAAGGGGTTAGTGCTCCTGCCCAAATATCTCTGCTCCTGCCAAGGCAGTCAATAATGTCCCGGTTTAAGGTGAGGGCTCTGTAACAAACAATATTGTGGGTTATCAGGTGAACTTAGGCAACTTGGCCAAGCAGTTAGGTTAGACGAGTTAAAAGGCTGGTCCAGTCTCAAGGTTCTGCGACAGGTAAATGAAGTATTCCTCCAACTTGCCGGATTTTTGACTCATTCCTTAAATCCAAACCAATTCCCAATTCTGACTTGATTCCAAACACGACACCATCCAAGGACTGCACTAAAAGACACAAAGCAGGACTGCAGATGGATGGTGGAGAAGATCTCTGGACCTCGCCTGATTTTGCCCATCCGAACGGACATCAACCAGCAGCAAGGAGTGCTGCTCCATGGAGCTGGCTGCAGCGCTCGGCATTGCCAGGATGCGCCCAGCAGCTGGGACGGAAGCAGGAGGCTTCGCCCCTCCGCAGGAAACCGACCTGGGCCCTTATCTCAGCCTCGCATGTCCCCTTTCCCAGCCATACATCCGAACCCCAACGCTCTGGATATGCTCGGGGACACCGTCCACCCGAGCAAGCTGGAAGGGAGGAAGCTCAAGGGCACAACGCACTCATGAAGCCAGTGCCAAGGCAGAGCACAGGACATGCCCAGAAGCTGATGTTGATACTACGATATTCCAGACTGATTTAAGCTGCACGCTTTATAACCTCCAAAGAAAAGCTAAAGGGACCAGGGAAGAAACCAGGTGCTTTTTAGTAATAAAGAAGAGGAGTGGATGGGGAGTTTGGGAGGAGTAGCTCTAGCTGCAAATGCAGTGCTGCAGGTGGGGACAAGGGAGCAGCGCAGGGCATCCTGATGTGCAGCACATGCAGCTCCTGCAGTTCAGCAGAGCCTCCGCAGCGCAGGATGGTGCGAGGGGTTTGCAGCGGGACAGAGCCAATGCGCTGCGCACCAGGTGCCACCTGCAAGCACCCGTGCGCCCCGCTGCAAAACCCGACCCTGAGGCTCCTCTTCGTGGCCGGAGAGCAGGAGCGGGTGGGAAAGGGCTCGAGCTGCAACGCAGTCCTCAATCCTCACCAGCTCCACATCCGCTTTCGCAGGGGAAACCGCAGGCTGGGCCACGCTGCAGCTGAGTGCTCGCCTGCTCCAAATAACCCCCAGCTTCTGCACTGCTCTGAAGCGGGGAGCAGCCTGGATGCGAGGCACTAAGATTCACTATTATTAGCTCTTCTGGCCGCATTCAAACCAGCCGCTTGTTGTTTTTGTAGCCGCATTTCCAGACGCGGAAGCCACAGGGCGGGTGGCCGCATTAGCTCGACTTTGATCCCAGCGACGGCTCCAAAGGGATTCTCCAGTTCACCTGCTGGGTGCAAAGGCCAGAGCGGGAAGGACACTAAACCCCATGGGGGCTTTGTCTTGCCTCACGACAAACCCCAGACCGTCCCCAGCGCGTCCGCGTTGGCAGTCGCCTGCAGCGCCCTGTTCGCTCTCCCTGTCCCTCTGGCATTTCGGATGCGCCTCCTATTTGCTGGCTGCAGGTTTCCTGCTCCAGGGGACAGAGCAGGTTCTGCCGCCCGATGATGCAGTTCGGACAAGGTGTTATTGAGGGGACACCAGCAGCCACCAGAGCTTGGACCTCCGATCGTCCCCATCACTGTCCTGCTCGGGGACAACCCTTCAACCCCAGGGCTCGGCTGTGAGTGGAGTCACCTTCTTCTCCTCCTCCTCCCGATGGTGGTGGGATGGCAAACCGGAGCTGCAGAGGACCTGCCCGTCAGCACGGGGACAGGGACAAAAGCAGAGGAGGCCACTTGGCTATTCCGGGCTACCTCCTCCAGCCCATTCCTGGGAAGGCCTTGACCTCCACAGCTTCCACAGCTCCGCAGGAGGCAACGCGCTGCGAAGAGAAGCAGCATTAAACCTGGAACTAAACCGGCACTGCTCGCCATTCCCACCGCTTTCCAGCACTTAAACTGCCACGGACGGTTCATCCATCTTTTCCTACTGCTTTCCTACAGCTAAACTAAAATGCTGGGTTTTCTTTTAATTCTGACTGGGAAACATCCTCGTTTTGCAAGTTGATTTTACAAACTAAGCTCAGACAAAATGCATCCAGCATTTCTCTTTTGCGTTTTGCAGTGCTTTCAGACTAAATTCCTAAATTTGGGGGGAAACATTCAAAGTGTCCAGCATACACATTTGTGTTCACTCTAATTACCCCAGAATGCCCTGAACAGAGATGAAAAATGAGCTTGGAGTTACGAGGAGATGGGACGTGTGTGGCTCCCACGAGGAAAGCTGCCTCTTCCGAAGTTGGCGCTTTGGTAACTCAAAATCAGATGATCCAAAAAAAACATGTTCCAACCAACCTTGATATTTTTTTTAGCTCAAATTTGGCTTGAATTCCCTCCAAAACAGTCACTTAAAGGGAGCAGCAAGAGGAAACCCTACATACCTGCACTTTATACAGTGCACGGCAGCAGGGTTTCTTCCCTTCTCTCTTATGTTTTCGGAAAGGTGCTACCAAAGCCACCCTCACTGGACCTTGATTTTTGCTGCCAAATCAAACTCAGCTCAAGTTTGTGGGCGTTTTGGGGCTAGAAAGCAGCAGATAAAAACACTCAATGGGTTTCTGCCTTTCCTCAGGTGCAATGAGCTCTGAGCACTGCAATCCCTGGCTTTCAGGGAATATAACATCAATACTGCAATTAATAATAAATTAAAGTAACACTAATATAACCATAGAATATAATAATAAAGAAATAGACGCCCATGCACTATTGCTAAGCCAATGCTTTTATAGCTTCTTGGCGTTCCTCTAATCCAAACTGCTCCCAGCAGGGAAGGCAACAGGTTTTGGTCATTGTTGGCCACCCCCGGAGCCATCAACCGTGCGGTGGTTCTGTTCGCAAAGCAGGATGGAGCAGCATGAGGGGTGGCTTCACTCGAGGGTGAAATTTGCAGGTGGAGCAATGATGGGATAGGGGGTAACATGACTGCTCTCCAAAAGAGGAGGAAAAACGCACTGTTTGTCTGAATAAAAATGAAAAAAAAATGCAAAAATTAAAAAGGAAAAGCAAACGGGACTACATAAAAATGCATTTTTAAGGAGGGGAGCACAGAGCTCATGGTTATCCCCTCTCTCAAATCTTCCATGAAGATGTAGCACAAGGGAAGCCAGCAAATACTCTGTATTTCCACCCCAAAATACACAAAGAATTAGATGCAATGACACGGGAAGAAAACAATTCCATCTGCCAGCTTAAAATGCAAGCAAAAAAAGGAGAAATATTGAGTTTGGATCCTACTAGTCGAAGCGTTTTCTGCTCTGGAAGGCTGTAAGAGCTCTTGGCATCTGAGATACAAAAGCAATTTTCAATTCAAATTCAAAATTGCCATTTAGAGTGTGCCAAATGCAAAATTTTTTGAATGAAATTCTCCAGCCTTACGCTCGAGACTGAAGCCTGAAACTGGGGAGGGAAAAAAAAAAAAACAAGAAAAAAGGCAATTAAAACAGACTTCAAAGTATTTATCCTGCCTAAGCTCAAATCAGTGCTTTAATAACAGGTTTGTGTGCCAAGGTTTGAACAGCTCCAGCAATGTATGTGACGTGCACGAGACCGGGAAGGCCAACCCGCCCGCGAATAATAAATTGTTCTGGGCTTTCATTTTCTAAATTGCCCGGGTGCTTTGGAGAGGCTTTCTCGGACCCGCCACGTAATGAGAAGGCTCAATAAATCCTGTCCAACCAGCCAAACGGAGCTGAATTTTAATTTCACTTTGAAATGGCAGCTACAGGCTCCGTCGGAGGCGCTTTTTATAACCGCGGTGCAGCCCAAGTGGAGGAGTCGGCTTATTTTTAGCAGGTGGAGCTGCTCTCCTCATGTCTTAAAATATTTAGTTGAAAAGCTGGCTATAAAAATAGGGTGTTTCTATGCGTGCAAGCATGTCCATCTCCCCTTCTCTAGCACCAGGCAGCAGGGGAGAGGGAACTGCTGCAGGAGAGAAAGAGCAGAGCAGCATTATCATAATTTAAGGGATGCTTCAAGCACCTGCACAGCTCAGATGGAAAACTGTGGTCCTCCATGTGCTGCACTGATTTACAGCCATTTTTCAAGCTTGGCAACATGGTTTGCAAAGCAATTTCTTTTTTTCTTTTTTTTTTTTTTTTTTGCTTTAAAATAGAGGGAAAACAAGCAAATTAATGACACAAACTGGCTTCAGGGTTGAGAGCAGTGAGGCAGGTGGGTGGCAAAGGTTCCATGGGCACCGCAAATTGAAACAAGGGCTAAAAATAAGAACAAATGCCCTCGCGCGCAGCCCTCCTCCTCCTCATCCTCCTCCTCCTCATCCTACCAGAGCTGTCGCGGAGGGGGAGGCTCTGGCCCGGCCTCCTGCCCAGCTCCTGCAGCCGTTTCCGCAGCCGCCCCTCGGCGCAGGCGGCGCTGGATCCTGGCAGGGCTGAGCCACCGTTGCCATGGGAACGGGCGCAGGGATGTGGGATGCTCCCGTTGGACCGCGCCACCCCCAGGATGCCCCCCCCACCGTCGCACAAAGAAGCGCCATTTTTGGCGCCTGCGCGCGTCTCTATTTCCAGTCGGTGCTTTATCGTGTCCCCTCTGTCCCCACTGTCCTTTTTCCCAGCCCTTTTTCCTAGCTCCCTTTCCTAAAGTGGTGGAAATAAAAGATCCCTTTGTGGTGACGTGCACGATGGTCGCCCAAGGTAGCATCTTCCCTGTGGCCTTCCCACGATGCAGCCAGAACCCCTCCTAGCAGGTGGGATTAAGATATCAATGAAAAATATGGATGCTTTAAAAAAGAAAGGAAAATCAGCTGGAATTTGCTTCCAAGGGGGATGGGTGTCACTGTCTAAATCAATCCAAATCTGCCACTGAGGGGAAAGAACAAGCATTATAGCATGAAAAAGGCGCATCCACCACCACGCCGGGCTCCGACAGCTTAGTGCAAGGCAGGAGAAGGGCAAATCCCAACGTGCAGCCCCGTGACCAGCTGCCACGAGGCTGCACCTTCACAAAACAGTGGGCAGTGAATAACCCTGAAGAGCCCCAGCCGCGAGGGAGGGAGCCGGGCGCTGCACAGGAGAAACCTCCCCGCCACCTCCCCGTCGAGGAGGCCTCCCCAGCGCTGCCACCCGCTATTTGTGCTCAAACCCCACGCCTGAGTCATGCAGAACAGACCAGCCTTTCTTTGCAGATCACTTTTCCCCGCACATGTGGTTACACAGTGTGCTCTCCTCCCTGCATCGCTTTCTTCCCTTTTTTATCCCCCCCCCTTTTATTTTTAGCATCGTTTCCATGCAGTTTCTGGTCCGAAGGGCACGTTATAGGAACGAAAAGCATTAAATGTAGCCAGGAAGGTTGGCATTTATTTTTGCTCTGTGTTTATCACTTGCTGCTTTTAATGCTGCATCACGAGAATCAAAGGGATGAGGCCGGGGAGCTCCTCGGCAGCAAGCGAACACTGGCGCGATCCAACGCTCGACTTTCCTTGCTCGTCACTTACCCGCCTTAACCCGATTTCCGTGAACCTGGGCAGAGACACAACATTGTCGCGGGCAGCACAAGCTCCCGGGGCCGCCCCGAGGGCCTCGGGCTTCCCCGGTCTCTGGGTGAAGCAGAGCACCGGGGATGCCGGATGGTGAAACGAGCCTCAGTCAAACCCTTGGAGACATGTGGGACATTTAGATGAGTTTACTGATATTTTGGGTGGTCGTCAAGCGTAGTGACGGTGCTCGATGCGTTAAGATGCTCGGTGCAGTAATAGTGATGATGCCGCTTGCAAAACAATTTGCTGGAGTCGGATGCAAATGGATGACCAGGAAACTGAGTGGATCATGAAAGCGTTCTGAGGAAAACGGAAATGGAAAAAATTCCAGTGGAATTTCATTGGGAAAAAAATGAATGGAAAAAATGGGATTGGGCACGTATATTGGAGTTCAGGACAGGCAGGCAGCACTAGGTGTTACCCTGTACGGCAGCGCAGATGAAGGTTGAGAGCCCAGGATGCTCCAGCGCTGGCGAAAGGGCAGCAACAGAGCAGGGATTAGCCCTGCTGTGACCTCACCTGCATTTCAGCACCTCCCCTGGCTCTTTCCCTCTGCTTAAATACCTCCCTAGCCCCCTCTTAGCTGCTAAGAGAATAGGCAACTATGTGACTTGGGACTCTATGCATATTCCATGGATAGGCTGGGATATTCCAAGCACATTATGGCTATTCCAGCTGGGCCAAGCAGCGATGAGGATGGCAGAGGTGCAGATGAGCCAGCGCAACACAACAACCCATGGAGCTTCCATCTGAGCTCAGCCAAACTTTGAGCTCAAATTCATTTCTCAAGGCTGAGCATAATGAGAAATCTTCCCCCAAACAGCTGTCCTTCAAGCCACCAAGCCTGGATGCCATCGTCGCCAAGGGGGCAGGATCCCCCACACTGAAAGACAGAGATAAACGGGTTGCAAGAAGCGAGAAAATTAGGTAGCAACCCAGACCTAATGGATGGAAATGCAGTTCAATCTACTATGAGGTTGCCCTAAGGCAACCACCCACGAGGTTCGACCCACCAGGCGGCTGTCACCTCAGGATCCCATGGGAGCAGGACTTTGCAGCAGAGATTTGCACCCAGCAGGTGACATTTTCCTGGGTGGTTTACAGTTAAACATCAGCCCTTGCTAAGAATCACCAGGGCGACCTCTACTCGGTCCTGCCCAAACGTCCCTGCTCTGCCCCTCGACGGTGCCCAGAGGGGTCGTGCTGCGTGCTTCGTCACATCCTGCTGGGCTCCACACCGCCCCCGGGCCTGGCAGCTGGGAGGGAGAACAAAAAACGCCCCAAAACACCAACATTTGCACTAAAAAAACCACCCAAGTTCCTACTGGTCCGGAGAAAAATCAACAGCCAGAGACACCCAAGCAGATACTTTGCCAAAGGAGGAGGGAGTCGAACGTGGCCCTCCCGTGTTCTTGGCTTGCTGCTGTCAAACACGTTCGTGTCTCCCTCCAGACAGGCCGTGGTTCGGACCTCCTCTTGTTTGGAAGATGCCGTGGGCAGGGAGAGGAGGGAGAGGCTGTTCCATCAACAGCAGCAGCATTTTAGAAGCAACGAACCCAATCAATAGCTTGGTCATTTAGTCCCACTGCTGATGGGACGGAGGGGAAGCAATGGAAGATGCTGATAAAAAGCACAGCATGCCGTAAGTAGAAAAACGAGCATGACATTCATCAGTAAAGTGCCTTATTTGGGGTTTACTTCTTAATCCCTTGGCTCTCTCCTACTCTCAAGCCATCTCTGTCCCAGGATGATCCATGCTTTGCTCCCACGTTGATGAGTTCTGCTCCCACAGGCTGCAAAGATGGTACTTCAGCTCCTGAGGATGCCCCAGTATTTGCTTGATGTTCTTTTTTTCCAGCAAAGCTGATTTACGTGGGGAGAAAAAAAAATGGCTGAACATTACTGCTTCCCAACATGTTGGCATCGGGCTCAGTTTGGGTGAATTCAAGCGACTCCAAAGGAATTCCTTGCACAAAAGCTCTTGGGGTGAATGAAGCATCCCTTAGAAGTCAGGCTGAGGGGCACAAAGCTCTTACCTAGCTGCTTCGCTAAGTATTGCCAAAAAAAAAAAAAGAAAAAGAAAATCCCTGGAAACCAAACCACAACCCAGCAAATTAGGTCAGCATTGGCCATCCCACCACTTCACCCTCTATATTTAGCTGTAACTACCAGCACTGAGCAAAGCGAGTACCTTGCTGTTAGCCACAGAGGATGCCTGATCCTGCAGACACAGGAGTCACCCGAGTGGGCAACCCTGTACGGAGGATCCAAAACGCCACTGGGCTTGGCGAAGGTGAGAGAGCAACATCAACATCTTCAGCTCATTCCTAACTCTGCTTTTCTCTAGGCAAATACGAACCAAATGTCTTTACAGCTCTACCACCCCAACCACTCTGCAAGTCGCTCCAGGAAAGATGAGAAACAACTGGGACCTGGTGGACCCCAGCCCAATAAGGTGGCAGCAAGAGTTTGTTTTTCACTGGGAGGTGATTAATTCAAGCAGATGTCGCAGACATCGTAACTACAAAGCACTTGCAATTTACTCAGTGTCAACACGTGGCAGCCTTCTAGACAGCACTAGTAGCCACGACCTTCCCTTGTGCCTTGTCACTGCGGTGTCCCCAGGCTCGCGGTCCACCGTATCTGTTTGTGAGCACCAGCGAGCGCGGGGCAGCGCGTGGCCTGCGCACGGGGACAGTGCCGGGAGCTCCGCCAGCCTCCTGCATGTCCCGCCGCGCCGCCATCCCCCCTGCATGTCCCGCCGTGCTGCTGGCCTCCTGCACGTCCTGCTACGTCACCAGCCTCCTGCACGTCCTGCCGCGCCGCCAGCCCTGCCGCCCCGCGCGACACGCAGAGACGCCCACAGAGGTGGATTTTCCTGCTGAGCTGCCACGGAAGCGTCACTGGATTTATTTTTCCAGCTTAATATGCACACAAGGAAGCCAGGGCTGATGCCCCAGCACAGAGAGGAGTCATGGGTGCTTGTCACCGCCAGGGAAATTACTCAGCTACCTGCAGCCACCGCGGGTTGAGCGGCGCCGGCGGGTGCTCCCGGCACATCCCTCCCTGTCAAACGTGATGTGACACGTCCCCAGCACCCACAGGCTGCGAAGGGCGGGACGGAGCCAAGGCGGCCATGCAAGGTCTATCCACTCATGCTGTGGTCACACTAAGGTGTGAGCCTGGGGTTGCCCTCCGCTTCCTTCTAGGCGTCCCCGTCCCTCTGTGCTGGTTTCTGTGAGCTCAGCCGCGAGGACTCGCAAGTTACGGTCCTGCTGCCACCGTCATGGAGGCACAAGAGAGTTATTAACATCCAAAACTCCTTGCATAGCTCCATATAATAAGGTACATTAATTCATCCTGAGCCAAGCTCAAGCCAGCTGGGCATCAGGCGTGGGGCTACGCTGCAAATGAGCAGCTGCAGTGAACACCAAGAGCTGATGGAAGTCTGGGCAGATCCCAGGTCCACCCAACCTCCTCAAAGCAGCGTCGCTTAGAACAAGCCCAGATATCCTTAATCCTGGATTTAAAGATGGATTTAGGATTCCCAACCACGGGTATCTACGATCACTTTAGACGCCCTGGGTGCATCCCCTGCCTCAGTCTGCCACTGCACAAGCTCCTTTAGGTTCTGCATTCTACCTACCAACCCCATGGATGTCTCTCATGTCCCATGGGACATTTAAAACACCACTGAAAACCTACAGTTTGGCAAATGAATCCCACGGTTGTTACCAGCTTCACCCAAATCTCATTTCAAGGTTCAGTGCTGGCACGTCCAGTGCTGGGGATGCACCTGCTGTTGACTAAGTGGAAACCTGATGCATTTGTGCATCTCCTCCAAGCGTCGCACATGGCAAGGCAGGACATCTCCTTCGCTTGTTCTGAAACAGTTCATGATTAAGCACTTTACACACCCACTTCCCCCTTTCCTGGGAGGAAGCGATTCTGCTCGGCCGCGCTGAGCTTCCAACATCTGCCCTCCCCTGCCCGCAGGTCCGAGTGTTCCAGGTGGGGGGAAGTTTGCAGCAGGGTCACTGCGTCCAGGCACCAGAAGATCCTTCCTTTGCCCTTTTCTGTTTTAAAAAAATCCCTTCAGCAGATGCTGCAGTGTCCTGCATTGGCTGGAGGACACCCAAAAAAGCACTTTTTCTGCTTCCATTAAAACCACTGAGCAAGTTGCTCTATGTGTGCAGCACTGACTACATCTGCTCGTGGGAAGCAGCCACCTCTCACACTGCTCATGACACTGCCTTGTCCCCCAAGCCCTTCTTGCCCACACATGGGGACATCTCCACCACCTTCCCCCAGCAACACCCAGACGTCCTCATGTCCAGTTGAACAGCCACCAGGCTGGAGGGCAGCCGCCAGGCTGTCTGCTCAGCCACCTCCTGCCTGTTACACAAAGGAACTATTGGTTTTTGTCTCTTTAATCAAAATCACTAATTTTCCTGAATCTGGCAGACAACCATCTTTGATGCCTCCCTTTCCCACTGTCAAATCTGAGGATAGAGCAGATGCGTAAAACCACGTTTCCCTGGGAAACCAGGCTAAAAATAGCCAGGCTGCCGGGCTCGGGGGACTGGGCCAGAGTTGTTGCAATTGCAGTTGGAATTAGATATTACTTTGAGTGAGGTATTTGGATGAGTCTTAGGTATTTGGTTCTGGATGCTCAAGATGCTGGTGTAAAATGCTGCCGTCCCCTGTTCTGGGCTCACTGGTGGTGCGAGCTGATCTTGTCTTGAAATACCTCAAGGAACTTGGCCCTTCGCAACAGTCCTGATGGGACTAAGCTGTGCCGAGACGCCCCCGCCAGCCTTTGCCAACGGGAGAGGCAGGTGGCCTCCAAGCTACGAACCTGCCTTCACCCTGGGTTGAGCTCCCACCACGCACGGGTGATGGTTAAAACCAATCTAGACACCCTAACTCAATGGGGATGGAGCAAGGCCAACAACCAGCAGCTCTTCGGGAGTACCGACCCTTGGATGAGGAGGTGGTGGTAGTCCGGGGGACACAAAGAGCTGCTGTCACCATCTTCTGCGAGAGGCCCCACACTGATAACCACGCTCTAGCTGCAAGTCAGGGCTGAGGAACGTGTCAATGGTTGAAGAGCACAAACTGGAGGTGTAAATGCTCCTGTCTGGCCCGTACAGAGCCCACACACTATTTTATTCACAAAGACATCAAGGTGACAGCCTTCACCGGCGAAGCGATGCATCCATGCACAAATGCCATGTATTTCAATTAGAAGGATCGTTCCTCTTGAGGCCCAGCTGCAAGCCAGTAATTCCAGGAAGGAAATTGGCTCTGAGCACAAGCCCAGCAGGGTGAAGGACAAGGGATGGAGATGCTGTCCTAAATCCTTCCCTTCAGAGAACCCCTAGCAGACACCCACGTTGTGGGGAGAGGAAGAATATCTTCCCCTTCTCCACTATCACAAAGTCCTTTCAGTTCATGCAAGGAAAAGCAAGAAAGAGAAAAATAATCTTTCATGCATTTCATTGGGAACCTAATTACTTGGTATAAATTAGCCAGACTTCCACCTTTGATTTAATGCCTAACAGCCTATGATTCACATCTCTGATGCATGATCTATTGTGCCATTTAGATGTAAAAATGCTTTACGCAGGGCACCCCGTGGAGCAGGGATATTAATTTATGCCACAGGATCCGGAAGATTAAGGGAAATTAAAGCAGATGGGGGGGATAAGACACTCTTGCTCTTCAATGTATCTTAACAAGGACCTGACTGTGTGTGCTTTTCAGGGGAAAATGAGCCATAAGAATCTACAGGGTGTGGAGGTTGTCCATCATAGAATGTTTTTGATGGTTCATGCTTATTTATTTCACGCCAAAAAGAAATGTAAAAGGGTAAAAAATGTCATGCCCAAGTCATGCCACCCAACGGCAGCACACACGCTGGCCTCGGGCAGGGTCGACTAAGGAGTTGTGCAGATTCCTGCTCCCGAACCAGCAGTCGGCCGCTGCGAGGACACTAGCCTGTTTGCGTGTTGATGTCCCTAGCAGCTCTTCCGCGCTACTTGAAAGGGAACAAAACATTATTTACACTCTAATTTCAAGCTAGAGCCTCAGAGCCAGGAGCTGAATTCATTTCCATAGATACTGAGCTGTTTTACCAGTACAGGAGAGCTAATTACCCCCTCTTTCTCCCCGTATATATTATTGCTGTCATTTCTCAGGGCAAGGCAGAAGCATCAACACCCCCATGCAGCATCCAGGACTGCCTGTGAGATGCCCAATGCTCCCAGCCCGCCTCATCTAAGCAGCCAGAATAGGAAAACAGCCTCTAATGTAAAAGCACTCGCTAGGTAAACAAGTATTATCCGACCTGAAAGCAGCTGATTTTATTATACATGCCCCCAGTCAGGAGGACTCAGCTCCAGCAATGACAGATTAGTAGGGGACAAGAAATGCTGGAGTCACCCAGTGGCAATGTGTTCAGGTTGGGGTTTATGCATCGCTTGCTTGCGGTGCTGATTAGAGAGGGGAATTCAGACCTGCTTGGGAACATGTCGCGCTTCATGCGACTGAAGCTAAAAAAATGCAGCTTGCTAGAGCCACTAAATGAGCTCTTTGGGTATGAGTCCCTGCATATCAGGGTTTCACGTGCAATGCCTTCACCCCTGATGATACTCTTGGTCAAGCTAGGAGCACTGTATCCATAGATCCATAGTATTCAATCCCAAGCTTCCAAAATTAACAGTTTGGGTGAGTATCCGCACAGACGTGTCCACACACCATGGGAATGGCTTACAATACCGGGCTTGGGTCCGGGTGAGCTCGGTGCATCTAGTCAGAAGATGGCCCCATGGAGAGAGCAGCCAAGTCTTCTCCTAAAAAAATGGGTCCAGAGAAAAATTAGGAAGAAAACTACAGGGAGGAGCAATGGGGACAATCCAGATCCCACTTTGACTTTCTACTTTGGGCGGACAAAGCCTTATATGACAGCTCTATAAAAATAGACCCCAGCAGGTATAAGGTGTTTGTTAAACAACTGCCTCTGTGGGGTCATTTTCCCTCAGAAATGATGATCCCAGGCTTCTGTCAGCGCTGCTCTAATGTTCCAAGAGGACTGAAGCAGAAGGCTAATTTTCCTCCAAAAAGGAATCAAAAGATTAAGGCATCCCGCGATTCCATGGCATCTCTTCAAACATCACCATCAGTGGAGCAGGGAGGCCAAAAAGGGGAATAATACATCACAAGTGGGAAAAAGAGAGAAAAATCTAAATCATGCAACAATAAAAAAAGACATTTCTTCTCATCAACTCCTGCTGAGTGAACGAGGGGCTGTATTTTGCCTTTGTTCTCATTCTGGGAGCAATTCCTTGGAGCTGGCGAGCCGGCCGGCACTCCAGCACAAGCTGCAAAGAGGATGAGCAAAGAGAGTTTTTAGTCTTGTTTGAGACGATGGCTGGGGAGCACCTGGACATTGTGCGGAAGGAACTGGAGAGCAGAGCAAGGAGCAGCTGCCAGCCAAGCAAATACAGAGGTTTCTCTCCGCTGTGATTTCAACTCTTACCTCCCCTGTGTGCGATGGTCAACAAGTCCCTTGGCCAACCTGTCCCAATAGAAGGAGGAAGGAAGCCTGTGCTGACCTCCATGCGCTCTGTGCCATATTCCCAGGGGTATCACAACGAGGGAGCTTGGAAAAGAGGATTTATAAGGCCAGCAATATGCCAGGCTCAACATATTAAGTCAATATGCTCCAATTTATCCCATGAATGTGCTTCTACATGCTGGCTTTTCTCTTTCCAGTGGGCTTTTTTTTTTAGCAGAAAACTAAAAAGTCAGCTCAGACATAAAATTTTAAACCTTTTGCAAAAAAAGACAAAAGTAAAAGCTATACATTATAAATGTCAAGAATAAATAGGTTTTTTTCCTTCCTTTTGGCAAAGTCAGGCTTGTACAGCTAGATTTAGGCACTAATTTATTTCACTTTGACTTCAGAAGGCTTCTTGCAACATAACATTTTAATAAGAAGTTTTTAGTCTCTAATTAAAAATTAGGCTCCTTAGATGTCTGCAGAAGACATCAAGCAAGGTGGTGCAAGCACATCTCCGGGTTTCAGCAGAGAGATGAGCCACCCTGTCCAGGAAACACAACCAAAACGGCCCATAAAAAAGAGTTAATTATGGGACAGGATGAGCAGTCTGGGGAGCAGGGAACCTTCCTAAGAACCACTCAAACACAGAGCCTGTGTGCTGCCATGAAGTCAGTGGGAGCTAAGTGGAAAGAACGCAAACCAAAAAGACGAAATTTTCTTTTTCCCAAAACTCTATAAAGTGCAAAACTCAAAGGAAAATCTTGTGCATGGGTGAGATTTTTTATTTTAAATAAGATTGCAAGTAACAGCTGTCTTTTTAATGAGCGAATTATCAAATATTCGCAGACTTAAATAAGGAAATGCTTATTTCCTCCGTTCTTTCAAAGCAGATTTTTAAAAAGCTGGGCAGTCTATTTTATTAAACTTTCCTCCCTTTAAGCATTTTAAAGGCCTTGAAATTACTTTTTGTCTTAGGTTTGCAGAGCATCTTTAGCAGCTCACTCAGAAAATGGAAAATGGGAGCTTGAGAGACGGAAGGAAACAGGTTAAACGTTTTGGCCGGGATCTTGTAGACGGGAGATGAAGGGAGTTCACAGGGATTTCAGGCTCCACCCTGGTGCCCAAAATATATCTGTATCCACAACCCGTCCAAGGCTATCATCTTTGAAAAAAAAAGGTCTTAGTTAAGTAAAACAGCTTGGAATAACTAGAGTAGTGCACAAACTACAGAGAGGAGTGTAAAAGATTAAAAAAAGAAGCTATGAAAGAGATTTTTTTTTCTAAAATAGCCCTTTGCTTAAACACTGGAGGCAGATGGGCACCCTCCTGAGCCCCAGCAAATACAACAAAAATATGGAAAAGTTTCATGGGTCTGAGATTGCCGCTGTCAGGAGGTTCCCAGCGCAGCCAGGGCAGCTGCTGGGGGCAGATGGGGCCTTTGACACTTGCTAATCCCATCTTGCGGGGGAAACCAAGCCCGGGAAGGGGAGCCAACTTGGGGCCATCTGTTTGCGAGCGGGGAAAGGCTCCTGGAGCAGCAGGTAGCCAGGGCTTTACTTGAGGACAACTCGGATCATCGGGATTTGCAGCCTCTGCTTGGTGCATGCAGCGACCCTGCAACATGCGAGGATCCGGCTGAGATGCCCTGTGGCGCTGCGGCATTGTCCTATGATGCTGGTGTCTTCGCAGACTGGAAAGCTTCCAGGCTGGGTCCACGTGGACCGAAGGGATGTTTGGTTTTGAGCCTGCCAAGCCTTGATCGAGCGTCGAGCTCTCTGGTTTAAAACGGAAAATAACAGCGTGCCCCAAAAGTGTAAAAAAGAATATGTGAAACAGTACCAGCAAGACCGTTCAGAAGCGTTTCTACAAAATGAAACAGCCCTGCAAGATTAAAAATAAAAACCCCATTCACCTATTCACACGGTATTACCTTCTCCAGGGAATCTTCCCATGGCTCCATGCTGAAAGCAAAGGTAGGAAGCCTGGAGCGCTGCTGCCTTAATGCAGCCTGAAGAGCAACTTCGGGTCACGGCGAGCTGTTTGCAGTGGAATTGCAGTCACTGCTGAAAGCTGCTTCCAAATTTTCCAAGTCTTTTATGATTTTTTCGGCTTCCCGTGTGGGATTTCCAGAAAACACCAGTTTCAGGATTTGCCAAGCAAGAAACCTCAGGAATATTCAACCCTCTTGGAAGCGCATCCAGCTCCAGCAGCTTCTTCCTGTGCCAAACCCTGCAGCCCAGGAGAGCTCTCAGCGTCACAGGGACCCCGAGACCACTCCCAGCATGGAAAGCATCTGGGTTACGCTCAGATATAGAGCACCTTGGAGGTGTCTCTGTGGCCAGAGAGCCTCCACGCTACGAATTGCAACGAGCACTCGCAGGCCAAGGACCCATAAACCTTCCCGCATGCACAGCAAAAGCATAAAACATGATAAACTGCTCCATTCGAGTCATCAGGGAAAGGAATTGACTTTTAGATGTAGAAACAAGGCCGAGCAGCCAAATTAGGGATTCAAAATTCTGCAAGAGCTGAAGATTTACATATAAAATAGATTCTATTTTTTATATCTATTTTTATATATAAAACCTATTTTTCCTTTTGCAGAGGTTTTTCCCTTCTGCAGATTGACTCCCTGTCACTTAAAAACTGTTAAATGCAGTAAAATAGAGATTATTGAATAGATTTTCAAGCAAACTGGACCCTCCGGTTGACTAATGTGTGTTGAACATTGTGTTCAGCATCAAACTGAGCAATTTTCCCACCCCCACTACAAACAAACCAGAATCCAAGCTCCATCTCCTCCTTTTTTACAGATGGCATCAAAGCAATGCAGAACACTCCTGCTCACACATGCACAGCCCATTGAAAATGTGTATTTAAGGAGTTTCTCCCTTTTTTATCAGGCAAATGTCTCAGCATTCACATTAGGAGCACAAATCGCCTTTCGAGCTTTACCCTAAACACCGCTAATGAGAATCTTTTAACAGAGCATTAGGTGCTTGTGGGAAGCTCCATGCATATCAAAACCCAGGCAAAAAACCACATTTGTGAGTGCCTCTGCTCAGACCAAACACACTTAATCTCCTCAAAACACCTGCAATTCAGCTTGGGGCATTTTTAACTCACCCAAACTTTTAAAGCAACTCCCCTGTAGTAGATATTCACGGGCGGCACTTTGAGCTCACAAGTGCTCTTGGCTTCCCATTTTCCTCCCCAACAGCATCTCCATTTCAATGCAGCAGCTCCAAGCACAGCCAGCCCGGGCCCATTAGCCGGTTTGTGGCACCTCCAGCAAAGCCACCACCGAGCAGAGCCACCAGGGCAGCTCCCGGAGCATCTTAAAGTCCAGCCTGTCCACACGGCAATAGGGATGCTCAAAGCAGAGCAACTGCTTTGGGAATGTATAGGAGGCTTTGCAATAAAATAAAGTAAAATAAAATAAAATAAAATAAAGTAAAGTAAAGTAAAGTAAAGTAAAGTCAAGTAAAGTCAAGTAAAGTCAAGTAAAGTCAAGTAAAGTCAAGTAAAGTCAAGTAAAGTCAAGTAAAGTAAAGTAAAGTAAAGTAAAATAAAATAAAATAAAATAAAATATAAAATGCACTTTGGAAGATTTGGAGGTTAAAGGCTTTTCTAAAGGCCCTAAAGGAGGGAGAACATGAGCAGCCACAAGGCTTGGGACTCCACAGCCCCAAACTCAGCTCTGGCCTCTCTCATTTCCAGCAATGTAGGTGTGGAATCAGTGGGAGCCTCAGCTCCAGCAGAGCTTCTTGTCCCATTACAGGCTCCCTATTCCACTTACACCATAAACATTTTGGCCCAAGATCTGCTTCCTTAGAGCATTTAACCTAAGAAGTCTCAAGCTGCAGCGAAGACACCTTGCTGCAGTTCACACCAGGTGCACACTGCAGAAATCCAGTTTAATAACCCAGTCATGAGTGTATTTCAGGTCATTCTGAAAGGTTGAGGGGCAAGATTTCCATCCTCCCTCCTTTTTTAATCACTATATATACACGTATGCACGCACTCCCTATCCTACATGCACGAGAGGCACGTGCATGGGAATCTCACTGAAATACCCCAATTTTTCTGCTTCTCCAATGAAATAATGGCACTGAGAGCATCTCCTCCTAGCACAGAACCCGATTTTATGAATTACTGCTTGGTCAATGGCGCCAGCGCAACTGGTTCCAAGGCACGCCGGCATAAAAAGCTGGAGCTCAGGGAAAATAATCCGGCGGACACCGATGATTAAAAGAGCCCGACAGGCCTCCAAGTGAAGCACAAAATGCAAAGTTATCTCCAGGCGAGCGCTGTTCTGCCAGCGCTCGGCACGGAGGGCTTTTTGCTCTGCTTTCAGCACGCCTGGAAGCGACACGTCGACGGGGCCGCGGACACTGCGGGAATCAGCGGAGCAGCCAGCGGAGCCGCGGACACTGAGTGGCTGGCAGGGAGTGTGCAGGGCCAGCGACACCCGCGCGACCCCGGTGGCTGGGCCCAGGGAGAGACATCATGAGTGTTTGAACACAGACAAAAGCTGAAATGAAGTCTCTTAAGTCAGGAACAGGGCTGGCACTCAGAAGGGAAGGATGCTCAGAAGCTCGGCCGGAGCTGTCCTTGCTGTCCGGGGTGTTTCCACTAGGACACTTCGTGCTGCAGAGAGCGGCAGAAACGTGAGTTCCAATGTGCAAGACAAGAATCATGATGAAAACAAGAGGAATTAGTGCATTGGCCACTGGAGAGCATCAGGTCTCCTTGGGTGAAGCACAACTTGGAGGTACATCAAGAAAGAGGCTCAAAATGCTGGGCCAACCAGTCAAGAAACTCTCTACGGGCTCAAGGACCCAGGACAACTTGGGTGTAAGGGATGGACAGGAGGAGAAGTCCTTTCCCAGCTGATAATTCTCATCCTTTATGTCCACCCTCACTCCTACAAGAGACCAGACCAAGTTTAAGGACAATCAAGTCTTTAAATAATTTTAAGGGAGTTTTAACGTAACGGGGAAAGAGTCACATTGCAAAATCTTAGGTGCACTGTGCAATTTTTATGATCTTTAAATACTCATCTGTGGTCACAAGCCAAATGTAAGAACACTACTACTAAGAGCGATTTTGAAAAGATGTGTGTCCAGGCAAGTCTGCATGGGAAAAGGGCGAAGACGTGAGCCCTCATGAGTAAAATCCCAGTTTTTGAAGCTCTTCTGCCTTCAAACAGCAGGAGCACAACTGCTCTAAGAGCAGCCACCAGAATAAAATACCTAAAAATGGCTCCTCCAAACGTTGCTTTCTAAAGCATGAGAATTTCCTGACAACTTCCCAGATTCCCAACCTGAGGCACGGAAATCTCCAGCTCCAAGAGTTTGAAAAAATTAAGAAAACTAAATGTCCTGAACAAGTTATTACCAGTCATCGTAGACGTTTACAGCTTTATGACCCAGGCAGCATTAAACACTACACTGCACCCAGCCGAGCGCGGCAGCGCAACCTTATCCTCAGCAGAACCGTCGCAGTGATCTCAGGCCCGATGTCCAGAGAGTTGGAAATTCTTGTATTCACAGAGAGCAGTTCAGATGGGACCCTCCTACCCAAGACAACCGGCTCTGCCCAAGCCGCAGCCGTAGCGCCGCTCCCAAGGCCCCAGAATGGAGCTCTGGGGCTCCGCGTCGCCGCTGGATCCTCTTGCTCCCTATGGAAACGGCCTCCCGACGAGCGACAGCCAAACCCGACACTCGGACCAGGCTGATCCCCCCGGAGCGAGGAATTCCCTCATGGGCCAGCTAATCCCAGCTGCTTCCAAGCATCCTGGCACATGGAGGAATTGCAGACAGGCTGAACACAGGGCTATTCCCATCTGCTGAGGGTACAGGTGCTGCTTTGGTGTGGGAGAGCCTCACGTTTGGAGACTTAGGAAATCAAACGCCTGCAGGAGGCACCAGGACCGCTCTGGGATGGACGGTGATTACACGGATAAAAGTAAAGTGTTATTTTTTATGACAAAAATGTCATTTCTAAATCAGGATTAGAAAGTAAAAAAATCAATAGTTTATACTCTTATAGGAAATTCACACTATTTTATACAGATGGCCACAAAATATACCTTCCTGTTTAGGTATATATTCATGCCTCACGCTGAGCTGCAGTGCATACATAGGCTGCAATGCCTGAACCAAAGGAACAGTAAAACAGGGTGCAAATAAAGGATCTGGGGTATAAGCAAAATTTTTTTGTGATTTCATAGCTCTTTGCAAAGGTTTTGCAAAGCCTTGTTAAGGCACTAAAAATGTCTGAAAAAGGTTCACTTTTACTCAAAATACATCAAACATCAAAGAGCTGCTGCGGGATTCTAGAAATGAAGCATTTCTCTCTAGGATATGCCCCATAATCTTCTGATCCTGCAAGAGCAGGTACATTTGCAAATTAAGCTACATTTAGGCAAAAGGGACAAAAAAGGGAGCTAGTTTCTGTTGCTTTTCAGCACCGAATTTCACAAAACAAGGTGTTTTAATGCTGAGAATTCATTTCTGATTAATTTATCACTTATGCCCAACGGTAGTGTCAAATGTCAGTTTTACCCTCAAGCAGTGAGAAGTGGTGAGAAGTGGCACCCTCTTCTTGAACTACTGTAACACAAACAACCACGAGGGTTACCCAACACTGTCCACATTCACTATCCTGCCACTCGCAGATCCATGGGAATATTCAGCCATAAAGTCTCCTCTTTGCCGCTCACAAACCAAGCCCAATCCCAAGTCTGCCCCATCCACTGGCTGTTTCTAGCAGTTCTCTTTGAGGACCTGCAGTCCTGCAGTGCACTCACTGCTGGGCACATCAGGTGGACAGGCCTGAACCCACCCCGTGGTGTAAAGTTCATTATTGCTGAGTTAGCTACAGGTACAAGGAGCTCAATGCACTGCAGTCCACCACAAAAAGAGATTTTGCACTGTGATCTGCAGGAGAAGACGATATGCAGGGAAGCAGAGGTGACACTTGGCGGCTCAAGCAGTATCGATATTGGAGGTAGAGGTAATAGAAATTGAGAGAACAGTTAGATTTTAGCATTACACATTAGTTTGACTGTAAAAGCATCGATGAAGCAATGTCCCACACTCAAACACATAAATACCTGTGGTCTAACACATGGAAGGCAGAAGAGCCAGCCAAACTGTGTTTGTTCAAACTGCATATCCCCAAAATACAAGGGAAAATGTTTCTCCAGGATCCAAACAACGCAGTGGGCACTGATAAAACTCAAGACCGGCATCTCGAGGTGGAGTCTCCACTTCGCTGTGCTCGAGTTTTCAAAGGAAACGAAGCCCAACACTGACCTCTTGAAGTGGCTGGCCAGGACGCCCACCAGCTCGCCGATCCTGCTGTCATTGGGGGGCTGCTGGCTGGACAGACACACGATGAGATCCTTGTTGTCCTTGGTGTGGAAGACCACGAGCTGGTCCTTCCCGTTGGAGACGCTCAACCCTGTCAGCTGCAAAGGGAAAGCAAGAGCCATTACATACACCAACACATCTCATCTTTGCTACTCGCCAGATTCAATCTTGCATTGAGGCTTTTCTCTCCAACGTGCCATGCTGCATCTCAGCTTCCACTGTGAACAATGTTTAGGGGAACAGCAACCCTCCCAAATGCAGAAAAGGGGAGAGGAATCCCCAGGGCTCGGCTCACCTAGACCTCTGCACACCCCACACCCTGCCCCGGTCACCAGAGCCGATGGACCAGCGCACACGGATGGGCTGGTGCCCGCAGTGGAGTTGCCTTCTCAGCGCCTCGGCTCCGCACCCGGCAGTGCACAGAGCCACGAGCCTCTTTATTGCTTCCATTTCAAATAAAAACAGCAACGAGGAGTCTGGCCAGCAACCAGGTTTTCCACTCAAATTCACATATGCTGCCCTGGGGACGTAATGATATGCAGATAACACAAGAATGAAGCTTCCTAAAAGCATCTCGGTGAAGAATATAAGTTGCCAACCCCGCAAAGCAGTGATAACTGCAGTATTTAGTCATGGATTAAGGTCCTGCTGTTCTGACAAAATAAAAAAGTAGGATTTTTTTTTTCTTTTTGTTCTCTGTTAAGTAACTGCTCCTTTTAAAGCAGTTCACACACATGGCATATTAAAGGCTTTGTCCTCAGCTTCCCCCTGTGGGATGACAAAGCGAAAGCAGAAAACCGTTAAGAGTGGAAAACCTTTTGGCTGGATATACCTACAGCAGGGAAACATGTGAAGATGGTAAAAAAAAAAGAAAAAAAAAGAATAAAGAGGCTAACTGCTATTTAACAAATTGGTGGGGAGAGGGAGAAGGATAAGAGACCAAAGGAAAACTCCAGTAGACACTTGCTGTCCATCCAAGGACTATATGACTCCCTGGAGTTGCAGCCTCGCAGCCCCTCGCTGCAGTGGAGCCCCGCAGCCCAATCGCTGTAGCGCAGCCCCGCAGCACCCTCGCTGCACCATGCTGCCTCGCAGCACCCTCGCTGTAGTGCACCTTCGCTGCGGCACAGCCCCGCAGCACCCTCGCTGCAGCGCAGCAAAGGCAGCGCCCTCGCTGTACCGTGCTGCCCACACTTCCAAGCCGGCGCAGGCACCGAGCTGGGCTGGCACCGCACGAATGCAGGGACCCCACGAGCCGCTGCCTCGCAGTAGCTCACCAGAGAAAAAAATTGGTCAGAGAGGCTCTAATACCACTGTATGAGATGGTCTAATTGCTGCTATCCTGGGCACTGAGCAGAGAACCGCTACCTACTGCTATCCATTGCAGAGGGAGATTATTCTCTACCATTCAGAATGTTTTGAGGTTATAAAATACTTTGGAAACAAGCTACACTTGATGCACAGACATTAACAGCTTGCCTGGGTTCCTCATGTCCCTTAAAATTAATTTGCGTGCTTAAATACCACCCTGTAATCAAAACAGCAGCTCCGGGACTGCTGCTATCAGGGTTTTCTGTGTGCATCAGCTGTGGAGAATGAACAAGTCACAGTTGCTGGATGCGAAATGACTTTTCAGACTTTGGTTATTTAACCCAGCTGCACAATAAGTTCAAGAGCTCTTCAATTTTTCCCTATTCCCAAATGCAAAAGACTGTCTGCCATAAGAAAAATAAGGCTAAAGAGGATTTCAGCCAAGTTGCTTATCTTAATATTTACAAATACGAAATATTAGCTCTGCTTGAAAGTGGGAAAAACACCCCTAGCACCCACAGAACATCCCATATCGGATGCTGCAAGGTCTCTTCTGCTGCTCAACCCCTTTCAACTCCTCCCTGCCACTATCAGTTTCTGTTTTTTCCCCTTCCAGGTAAGGATAAAAAGGCAATTAGCACTTTTGAAATGGCTGCAAAATCATTCCAAAAAGCAGAATATTGCTCCAGAAACCCAGACTGGCTCCAGAGGAAAGCAATTGTTCCATAATCCCATGCACAAAATCCCAGGTTCCTTGCACCCCAAATAGCAGAAAGCAGAACCCGGGAGGCAGCCAAGGGCTGCACTTCAACCCCGCATGTATAGACAGAGTTAAAGGCAGCTCTAAGCATGATTTCTCCAGCTGCAAACAAGTTTCGGGCACCAGCAGACACCAGCTGACTGCCTCCAAAGAGATTTCCATGGCAACTGCATCCCAGAGGATGCTCCGGCTCCGGGGCGCGTTGGCAATGCGGAGAGCCCGGCTTGCGGACAGTCGTCGCGCCGGGTGCTCCTTTCCGTGCTGGAGAGGCAACCCTGGTCCCCTCGCCACATCCGTAGGGCAATCCGGGTCCCCTTGTGTCCTTCTAGGACACGTCTGATGGACCCCCAAGCACCAAGCGTTAGGAGCTGCATTTGAGAAAAGTGGGGAAAATACAAATATTTCTGGTCCTGGGTGTTTCACATCATGAACTTCCACTCAGGGATAGCTCTGACATCAGCATGAGTCACTGAAGGTGTTTTTAGGCAGCTCTTCCTGTGCAAAATACTCTTGATTCGGATCAAGGAGAGGATCCAATCAGGAAAACCTTTCACAGCCACAAGCTGCAAAAGGGAATAGCTGCAGATTTACAAATAAAGTTGATTTCTATCTCTTAAAATTCAAGTATTCCAGAAGCAAAAGATACAGAAGCAGAAGCTGCTTTGCTGCCAGCAGAAATGCAAAGAAGAGAGCACCATAATCAGCATTCATTACAACAGCCATCACTCCACACGAGTGGATATACGATTTAAGACCTGCATGCATTGTAAAACCCATTAATTACGCACATTTCCATGCATTTTCCACAGGTGACCCATAAATTGCATCAAATAGGTCTATTTGCCACCTCGAGCTTTTAAAGCATTAAGGATTTAGGAGGAAAAGTTCCAGGTTACCAATAGTAACAAAGCCAAAGACCTTCCCCAGTGACTTGGCCTTGCTCCATGTGCAGCTCTACCACTAAACCAGCTGCAGGATAGGTAGGGAGACACCTGGCCACAGCTGGATAAATAGAGATTTCTCTACAATCACTAAGGGAGCAAGAGAATTACACTAGTCCAGGATAATGGGGCAGAAAATTAATAAGGAGAAATTGTGAGGAATTAGATTTTGCTTAAGGGATATCCCGACACTGAGTTCATCTGGACAATTTTGGGGGAAAAAAAACCAATACATCTGAAAGAATAATCTGCTTCTTGACATCGCTGTGTGTTCTAACAAGTCGGTTTGCACCAAGAGCAGCCGTGGAGCACTGCAATCTGCTGACAAGTGTTTCCTGCAGCTAAGAGATAATATCAGGGGAGCACAACGGCACAAAGGAAAACGACCCGCAGCTGCCAAGAAAGGGGCAGGAATGTCTTTTCCAAGCATGGCTGCTGTCCTGGTGCTGCCCCTCGGCGTTCCACTCCCTGAGATGACCAAGAGCTAAAACGAGCTTTTCCCCCATCCTCCTTCCCAACAGTGATAATCCGCTGCTCTGTCGCTGGCTGCTAAACTCTGCTCCCCTGTGGGCTGGAAAACTCGGAATTAATTCAGAATTGGGCTTTGATAAGATTTACATTCAACATGAACAAGTGTATGGAAAAATCAAATCAAATCAAACAACGCGAGGGATGGAGCAAGCCCCCAGAGACAAAGAATTGGTGTCACAAGCACTGTGAAATGCAAAACCCCCTGCACTGCCCTGCAAATAAATAACAAAACAGAGGGAGCAAAAGAGAACGGGATGAGCAGTTTCGTCTCCAGCCTTTATTTTATTTCCTGAAATTAAAAACTTGCATGATGCAGCAATTCTGCAGATAACTACGTTGCATTTACAGTGTTTTAAAGACAAAAATACATTAAAAATCTAAACCAAGGTCTTATTTCTTCTTTAAGGAGAGAAAAATGCCCACGACTAGGGAGAGTCTGAGGTCTCCCACTCTCGTACTTACGTTATAGAGCGGGATGGTCTTCATCACCTTGTACTGCTTCATCGGGTCCATCTTATAGAGGTGCCGGTCCGTGATGAAGATCGCTCTGTCCTCTACCTTATTAAAGCGATTCACCTAGGAAGGAGCAATGGTTTTTCCAGTCACTCTCACTTGCAGGACAAACGTTTCCAGCATTGAACACATGCAAATTTGTGCAAAGCCAGGGACCGGTTTACTCCAGGGATCTCGGAATACTGGAAAGGGAATTCCACAATCCCATTCTAAACCCAGAAGTACAGTGTGTCAGAGCAGAAAGGTTCCCAAAGTCACCCACGGGGTTGGGACAACGCAGCACAGCCCAGGACATAAATCAGCTAAAGGATTTTGACGCTTTCTGCTAGAAATACTTGACTTTTTACATGTGCATTCACAGAGCAGGCTCCAAACACTGGCAGATGCCTGTTTTTCCTACGTTGTTTATGTGGTTTTGTCACCCCAAAGGAATGACACACAGAACTTGTCACACACTTGTCACAGGAGAAGACCCAAGCCCACATGGCCTGGGGCTGCAGAAGGCTGATACCACCCGCTCCTGTCCTGGGCACGGACAGGGCTCGCCTGGTCTGGGGGCGGGCGGTGACACCGGAGCCCCGTGCCCCTTCCAGGCTGTCTCGTCCCGCTGGAGCTGAACGTCCAGGAGATACTGAGCAAGGGGCCAGCAGGCAATGGGAGAGGTTCCAGCAGCACAAATCCCAGTGGACATAAGGAAAAATGAAATTCTCCCCAAAAGGTGCTGGGCCTAGGACAGGGCTCAGGGAGGCTGCGCAGTCTTCACCCTTGGGGATGAAGATACCAACAGGAGGCACTTCTCATTCTCTGAACAATTCTGGCAGTTGCCAAGGGCTCAGCAAACACAGCTTAGTGTTGCCATTGGGAAACCTTAATATCTTGATATCTTAATGTTGCCATCAGACTCTACACTCTTAAAGACCAATTACAGACCCACACTAGAGCTCAGTGAGGAACTGGGCATCATCCTGCGGGATCTCAGCGCCTGTCTGCAGATGCAGAGCCTGGCTGCACATCCCCAGCCGTGGGGAATAGCCCCAGGCACCAGCAAGAAGTTGGCTCACTTCAACCTTGACTCCAACCAGCCGGGACCCTGTCTGCAGGACGCAGAGAAGAGCAATGACAGCCAGCACCAGCCGTCCCGGCCACGGCGTGCGAGGAGGGCTTGAGCACAAGGAAGATACCTTTATTCTTGGTCTAATAGAAAGTTGAGTTGGTCACATAATGATATTGTTTTTCCTCCTTCTAAGCATTCGGATGTTTCCATTTCCAAGTTCACCTTTGGCCACCAATGCTCCAAACAAGAGCATTCCCCAAATCCCAGGGAAATCAACACCTTAAATCTTCAAAAACACTGTCAAAGAGGTCACTGCTAGAAAACTACGTGTAAAGATACTCAGTTGTTCCTTAAAATTATACTCTCTCAAAGGCTACAAGATGCTGAACATTGTACCTTGATGACAATGTCTGATCTGGGAAAGATAAAGATAAAAGTCAGGAAAACCCTTTTTGATACCTTCTGGAATTAGTGGAATTGCTTGCAAAAAAAGAAGGGGAAGATGATGATGCTGCAAGAAACACACTGATATTCTCTCCAGAGAAGGGTTTAACACCCGGAATGATGATTCCTTCCACAGCACCCTGTAAAGACGGCGCATCCGAAGCGGCCACCTCTGCCACCGCCCTTGGTGGGGATCCCCCAGGGCTGCCCATCCCGGCAGGCTCCATCCCGCCCGGCTGCACTAGGGAATGCGGTAAAATATTCTTCTTCGTGGCAAAAAAGCAGTGTCATCGGTGGTATCATACTGGTATAATATTTATTAAATAGCTGGGAAGGGTGGACAGGGGGTGAGCGGATGAGGCAAATGAGCATAGATTGGATTTTCTTAGAAAAATCGAAAGACAACTGAAGAACTTAAATCCGTTCAGGCAGCAGACTGTGGATTAAGGCAAAGGGATGCAAATTGGAGAGGAAATAGAGCGTCACACAACAGCTTTAAACTAACATCAGTGAAGGAAAAAGGAAGGGACGAGGGTTATAGACGGCTTGGGATAGGTCTCGGCACAAACGCACGAGGACATTGAAAACAAAGTGGATGTTCGCACAGATTGAGGACCAGCACGGGCAGCTCCAGCCTGGCTGCCACCGTCTCACGCGGATGATGGTGCACAGCACTGGGGTGGAGAACGAAGGGATCCTGGAGGCCTGTGACGGGTTCAGAGAAGGTGAAGAAACAACTGCGGCCCAGAAAACCTCACAGGAAGAGATGCAGAATGACTGGGATTATTTTGGGAAGCAGATGAATGGAAGGAAAAAGAAAGGCTACGAAACACTGAATGGCCTAGGGAAAGTAGGTTAGCAGTGCGTGGAGCTCCTTGGTGAGTGCTCTGCGCCCAGTGGCAGAACAGATCCAGAGAGCGGGATGTGGCCTCCTGCCTCCAGACCCTCTGGGCAGGAGAAACCCCCGCTCCAGATCCGGGAGCTGCAGGCAAAGCTAGAGAGACAAGGAAGCCTCCTCGGTTGCAAGACCTGTGGTTTTGGTTGGGATCTGCCCCCAGAGAACTCAGATTTGCTGCTTTGTAGACTTAAGTTTCCAAATATTTTAACTTCAAGAAGAGTCTCAGGATGCTGCCTGCATCCCTCCTGATGCACCATCTCCCATCCACAACATCCTTCCTCTCCTTCCCAAGTGTCCCCAGCTCCATCCCTGACCCCACACCATGGAGAACCTCGCTGTCCCGGTCCCATTTCCAGTTCAGAATCCATATTAATAAACACAGAAGATCTTAAAGAGCAGAGGAACCAGCTCTATACAAAAACTCTCTGGCCAGAAGGTTGCTGCTCATAAAGCAAGCATGGGAAGAGTGCCCTGGCTTGGCAAGGCAATAAAAATTGCAATAATCCTGTGAGTGTACTTCAAATTCCACTTCCTACTGATGTTTCCCTGCCAGTTCTGGTGCTTGCACGGAGCAATAAACCGGCCCAACAGCCGAGGGCCGCATGGACGGGCATGGGCAGCGGATCCTCGCGGCTCAGGAACCCTCCTCCTCCCGGCTCTTCCTGAGGAATCACCTTGTTCAGGTGTCTGTGCTGCCCTGAGCACCTCACGCTGCATTTGGAGATGGAAAATCAGCCCTTCTTAATGGGGGGTGTCACATTGGGAGCTATGAACATAAAGGTGAGAATAGCAGCGCTAGCAAATGCTGCTATTCTCCAGTTTTGTGGGAGCAGAACCCGGCCGTATGCTCTCAGATACATTTCATCCCCTCGCAGCGAACAGTCCTCCCTAGCATTGTGTTCTCCTCACCTTCTGGGCTATTTTTTTATTTATATCTTTGCTGATCCAAACGCAACTCACTCCTAATTTAGCTAATGGGGAAAAATAAAGGTTTAGTTTTTTAGCAGTCACTTCCAAGAGCTTCCCACGGGGATGCTGGATGCTGCGGCAGGCAGAGGCGGCGCATGGGCAGCGCTGGGCCTTGCAGGGACTCTCAGTGTCACAAAGGACAGGGGAGGAAACGGCAAGAAAACCCTCATTCTACAGAGGCAGAACTGCTGTCTCCCAGGTGATGCAAAATATACAAATCTGACAGCACGCATGAAATATCCATTTGCTTTCCCAAGGCAAAAAGTCTGAATGTTTCCCTTGAAAAAAACAAAAAGCACAGAGAAAAAAGATGTATTTTTCCATATGCAGAAGTGATCTGCTTCTACCTATACCTACTGCAAGTGCATGCATATGCCATGAGAGAGCCTTTGAAGCCTCTTCACACACCTTTATAAAAAGCAACCCCAAAGTTACGGTCCAAACGGATCCTCTTAGCTCTTATTCATCTCGAACTGTTGATATTAAGGCTCCATGCACTTAACAAAACGTCATCAGCTGTTACGGGTGCTTGGAGGGCACCTCCCTGGCTGCTCAGGATTGTCACTTCTTCCTTGCCTTCACTATAGCAATGTCAATCATGGGCTAAAATAAAATGTGTCTCAAAGCACTTCATGGTTAGTAAACAACTTGCCATGTTACCTTCACAAGAGCTAGCTTCTCTGCAGAAATAGAGAATTTTTAACCACACGAGCTCCAAGCTTAGCGGGTGTCTATTTCGAGCTGGTGCTTACTCTTTTAATGTCATTTCTATCCAAGGAACAAAGCGCAGGGAGCAAAAATCTGTTTTTTTTTTTTTTTAATAGCTGCTGAAAGTCAAATGCTGTTTCTACGCATGGTGAAATGAAGACACTGGAATTGCACAAGGCTGCTGGAGCTGAGTGTGCTGCAGCTCCGGGGATGAAGCACCTACCTCCACCCTGCGCACCCCAGCAAAGCCCTTTGCCTGGCGGAGGGACCCCGTAACAGCAGCAGCCGTGCTCGAAAACCCCCAAACCAGCTGAATCAGGAAAAACACGCTAAAAATGAACGTGGGCAGCTTTCCTTTAGGGACTGGTGCTTTGCTAAAGCTTATCGTTTACGGGAAGCAATAAAACCACCTAATATTTAATCACATTTTCACTTCTGTAATTAATTCTTTGCTTCCCAGCACGAGCCACATTTCAGCCTAGGAACAAGCAGTCTATTTGGCAGCCGTGAGAGCCAGGCCGTGGATACCCCTACGGCAGAGAGACCAACCTCTGAGGGGCTCTGCACATCCCTGCGGCGTGCCTGGGCCCTTGTTCACATAACGTGGGATTATATATGGGAAATATATATGGGAATGGTAAAGGAGGAGAAAACTACAAGGAATGAGCTTTATGAGCTGGAATTACAATGGAAAAGTGGGAATGAGAAGAATTTCTCCCTGTCCCACAGTGGCTTTGCTTGCAAAGGCAGGTTACCTTGCGTTACTTTAGCATCCCTACTTAGGGGGTCTATATAAATATAGGGGTCTATATATATATTTATGTTTATATATTTATTTATTCTACTTTTTAAAGCACAGGTGATCAGTAAAAGCCTTCTCCACTTCCAAGGGCAACATCACAGGCTCAGGAGGGAACCTGTTTTGCAGCAGGTAACCCCTCCTCTGCCGGCACACTGCTCAGTGCCAGAGCAATGGGACACAGAGGCAACCAACCGGGGTGGAAACAGGGTTTCCAACACATAGGATGTATAGAACAATAGGGTATATAGAACAAGATGCATTCATGCTCCTTCTGCAGGGTTACTCTGCATATCGCAAATGAAAAGGAACAGCTCCGAAGCAGTCACATCTTTAAGAATTGAATATTGCATTTTTACAGTGATTTCAGTTTGCCTGGAAACACTACACTCAAATTTCAATGGTAAGTTTCAACAGGTTGAAACTATTTTCCACCAATATGGAACACCAATTGTTTTGTTTTGTGCCTCAAGTGGAAAAAGGCTGCAGCAAAATTCTCCAAAGGGCCGGCTCTAAGGGAGGTCTGGATTCGGATCCACAATCCTCCTTTAATCCGAACGCTAATCAGCCAATATTCACTCAAACCACCCGTTCAGTCAGCAAACCACACTCTTTGAGAGAGGCTGCTATAACCCATTGAATATTCCACTGAAATATGCTCAGAAAGCAATAGGAGATTTCTATTTACACAAATCACTGCTGCATAAATAATTTACTGGGCTACAGCTGTCTCAGAAAGGGAGATTTTATGATGCAAAATGAGTGTTGCTGCTAGTGCGAAATTTAATATTTGCAGGTAACACCAACAAACAACTATCCTGCACCAACTTCACTCTGGCACAGTGGAGACTAATTGCAATAGGACATGTTTAAACATAAAAAGAATAAACAACTGCTTAAAACGCTGGAAAAACAGAGGTTCAGACCTGCCACCTTATTTTTGTCTAGTAGTTTGGTAAAACTCAAAATATCATCTCCTGAAAAGCATTTAGAATCATAGAATCACAGAATGCCTAAAGTTGGAAGGGACCTCTAGAGGTCATCTAGTCCAACACCCCTGCACACGCAAGGCCACCTAAAGCACCTGGCACAGGGTGGCATCCAGGTGGGTCTTGAAGATCTCCAGAGAAGGAGGCTCCACAACCTCTCTGGGTAGCCTGTTCCAGCACTCTGTCACCCTCACTGTCAACAAGTTCTTCCTTAAGTTCCCGTGGAACTTTTTATGCTTCAGTTTGTGGCCATTTCCTCTGGTTCTGTCAGTG
>JAUBNY010000337.1:312914-335689 GCA_032275445.1 Crypturellus soui
TCCTCCTCACTGCCTCCCTTGAGGCACTTATAGACACTGATCAGGTCCCCTCTCAGCCTTCTCTTCTCCAGGCTGAATAAGTCCAGCTCCCTCAGCCTCTCCTCACAGGGCAGATGTTCCAGGCCCCTGATCATCCTAAAAAACAGTTTAATATAGATCACGACAAACTACCCATAAAAGCTTATATAAGCACATTTTTTTAATGAGCCCTTAAAAACAACCAACCAAATTAACCAAAAGCAATGGGCTGGGGAAGAAGTCCAGTGCAAATCAGTTATGCGGCATCCAGCTAACTTCTTCATGCCTCCAAAACGAAGAGGCCAAAGATGTCCCTAGAATAAAGCAGTTTATGGTGCCAGAGGTTCAGAGATACCCATCAATCAAAAAGGGTGGCCAGTTCTCCTTGAAACAGGCCTGCTTTGGTCTCCCAGCCTGACGGAGCGTCCCCAGCACGGCCTTCTGCTCCCCAGACCGTCACCTCGGCCACGAGCCCCAGTCGGCCCCGTGCGCTGGTTACCTTGCGGACGTGGCACGAGAAGAGGACGTTCATGTACTTGTCCTTGCGCTTGAGCTCGTTGGCGACGGGGGTGAAGGAGCCCATTCTCTGAGCGCTATCCGGCCTCTGAAAGAGCAAGGACAGGGCTGATACTCCTTCCTGCTTCCCAACATCCTGTCAGGCCCTCCAGAACCGCAGCCGAACCGCCCAGCCCAGAGACTTCCTTCACTCCCCTTTAGACATCGCAAAACATCACAAAACCAAATGCAAGAAGAGGGCAAAAGGAGGTACCAGATCTTTTGCCTTTAGATAATTTCTTAAATTGGATTAATATTTTAGATTAGATTAATATTATTTCTTAGATTAATTATCTAGAGTTTTAGCTTTATATTGACTTCCCTCTAACTTTGGCCACTTGAAGAACCAGATTAATCATAAACATTTAACGTGATTGCAATACTCCAACTCTGCTTAGTACTCAGAAAAATTAACCTTAGTAGTACAGAAGTCAAAGAAACTACATAAACCCACTTCCCAAGGAAAGCTGAAAGCACTTTTCCATCCCAAGAAAGCACCAGTCACAATTTCAGACTCAGATCCTTCCCGAGCTGTGGGCAATCCCCCCTTCTATCTGTGCTGCTCATGGCACTCGCACTCACCAGCGCGATGTAGTTGCCCTCCCAGGCTCTTTGCAGGCCGATGTCGGCTCTGTGGCCCTTGAGCACTTCCATGGCAGCGACCTTGGCCCTCAGCTGGGGCAGGTCCTGGGCCGGGATGCTCCGGATGAGCTCGCTTGCCCTCCACCTGGCAGGAAAAAGCCAACCTGGAATCACTTCCACAGTCTATACAACTTATATCAGCAACATTTTTTTCCCCCAAATACTAATCCCCAAAATACCATTTTTACAGAAAATACTGTTCCCTATCATCCAGAAAGCTATTGCTGGCACACCTGCCCGCAATAAAGTTTTTGCATGCCCAAATCTTGGCTTATCTATAGCCTCATTCTCCTTGAAGCTCAACCAACCGCAACATGAAACATGATGGCCTATCCAGTACTTCACAGCTGGTTTCCTCTTTATAAACAAATCCAAAAGAGCAAGGTGGCCAAGCAAGGAAATGCAATGTTCATCGTGACTATATCTTAGCAAAAAAAAAAAAAAAAAAAGATTTTTGCCTGATTAAGGGTACCAGAGGCCATAGTATCTTCATCTTTGAACTTATCAACTATGTTGATGCTCTTCAGGCATTTTTCCAATTGAAATGAGATAGACCTTTTCTGAAATGAGATAGACCTTCACTACCTGGGCTAGGCTGAAGAGACAAGACCACTCTCATACCTGTGGTAAATTGTCTGCAGGGCCTCCTCAAAGCGCCGCAGCACTTTGGGCGGCGTGGGCCATGGCACGTGCTTGCCGTAGTCCTTCATGGACCTCACGTTCTGGAAGCGCCGGGCCACTTCGTGGATGTACGACTTCACCTTGTAGCGGCGGTAATGCCTGAGTATGGTGAGGGCCGCCCGCGTCCGCTTGTAGCGCAGGCGGGCCAGCGTTCCCCTCCAGACCTGAGAGACGGGGGAGAAAACACAGTTTGAGGCATCAGAGTTTATATTTCTGGGCTGCTCAAAGGGGGAAGTCAGGAAAGGAGGCAACTTTGCCAATTAAATGCCGTGACAGCATCCTTGAAGAGACACCGTGCTCACCTGTGGATCTAGAAACAATGTTAAGTCCAATTAGCAGCTGGAATGAGTGAGTAGGCGCTCTACTTCTACCCCGAAACCAGGGAAATACTTATTGAGTGCTCTCAAGCGAACGTGCACCATGAATTGGCGACTGACTGCGGTTCCCCCCGACACGATCCACCAAGATGGAGATGGTGTTTTGCTTCCTTGCAGAGTTAAACCGAGAGGATGAGGAGCCCGTGGGGGCCGTGAGGGTCAGTGAGTGTCCCGCTACGGGCTCTGCTGGAGGGTTTAATCTCTCCTTGAGAAACATCCTACGGCCTCCCTGATGCCTATCAAGCCTTGTATTTACAGAATTAATTAGTTATCTATCTGACACATTTTCCCTCATTGTTGCTTTACAAGACCATGTCAAAGGTTCTCTCAACGGCTTTGCCGATGATCCCAATTCGTGGCTGTGAAACGTTATACGCAGTAAGAGGTAAAGCAGGCACAAGGAGGAGCTCTCCTCGCTACAGCCAAGTTTCAAGGATGGGGAATGGTGTCTAACCTCCTTCAGAGTAATCCCTCCTCACTCCCCTTCAGTTTCACTGCCCTGTCTAGGGCACGTCCTGGTCACACCAAACATGATCCAGACACCAGACAAGACCTCACACTGAGCTACCCAACCACAGGGCCGAGATAACCCATCTCCCGCTTGCATTTCAGTGCGACAAACTGAGTTCGCCACCTCTCAGGCTTTCTTCAAACGTAGCAACCAGCTCCTAAAATAGTGTTCGCTCATCCCACACCCTGTCCCATTCTGTCTAATGTGTAACATGGTGAAGACCAAAGTGCAGCTCCTACGTCGCGTACAACCGAGAGGCAGAGCGAGCACTGCTGGGTTTTGCAACCCAGGCACGTGCTGGGTCCTGTTGCTAGGAAGAGTGGCTGGAAGAGGAGGAGGGAATTTATCCTGGGCTCCAAAATGCAAGAAATAAAGCAAATAAATAAGCTGGGGAACCAGCTGCACATGGAGCAGGTTGCTCCTTTAACCACCCCCTGATGCCACCTGGTGCCAGGATCCACTCTTCTGATGAGGGCGGTGGGAACACAGACTATTTATTTTCCAAATACCTAAGGTTTACTGAAACTTAGAATGATCTGAATGCACATCAGATTCAGAAGCTGTATGGATTTAACTCAGTTGGCAACTAGGATGCAGTAACCAAGAATCCAACAACCATTGTAGCATCATCTTATTTGTGTCTCTATCTAAAATAAAAGTTCAGGATCCTTGAATTGCTTAAGACATTTAAATACAGGCTTAAGTGTCAGAAAATGTGTCTGCAAAGAGCACATGGACAGTAAACCATCAGATAAAGGAAAACTGAGTAAAAAATCTACTATTCAGTCTTCTCATAAGAGCAGGAATGAAGAACAAAAGGGTCCAGGTTGGAGCTCTACAGTTTTCTGCCTGAAGCCAAGAACAGATCACACACAGCAAACTGGTGCAAGCTCCCAAGGGCTTTATAGAGCCCAGCTTGATCTGTCGACACATCTCAAAAGGATTTTGTTCTGGGTTTAGATGCAGAACAAAGTCTTAATTTTACCCCCTTGCTCTTGAGGTCTCTTTTGCTGCAGTTATTTTATTTTTACTTGATTTTCTTTTTCCCCCAGTCAGCCATCTATGGAGCAAGTGCACTGGAACAGATTGCCCCCGTGTTGTATCAGCTGCATCGCTGCAGAAATTGGCTCTGCAGCGAGAACTGCCACAATTGCTACAAAAACTCGCTTTCCAAATCCAATTATCCGGTGGAGGCAGCCCCTTGGCTGCAGCATACTGTGAAGTATTAATGAAAAGTGCGTTTGCAAATCAAGTTGTCACAACTGCCCCACCTCAACCCTAGAGAGTATCAACCTAATCACCAAAGCGGCAGCATCTCCCAGACGCCAGAAGAAGCAAAACAAAGATGGAGAAAACCTTCTCCCAGAAAACAGCAGTTTAAATTCATTGTTTTCCTGGCACTGGTGGTGGGTTTTGTTATTTTTTTCCCTCCTTCAAAGCTAGGGCTCATCTCTGCTGCAGGGCCTGCCAAGGCAAGCAGCTTGCCTGATGCTCTTCCAGAAACACAGACCCTTCAGAGCTGCAAGCAGGAGCAAGCTATCGGAGCAACAACGCGCAGCAGCTGCTGGATGGACTCAGCATCAGAGCCGTGAGCCGGGGTTAGCGCTACGGACGAGTACGGCCAGGATGCTGGCCCGTTTTCTACCAACACACACCCTTTTGGGACCTAAATATTGAGGGATCACTCAGACGGTGAGTGAGCCTATCAAATTCCTTCCCACCTGCTTTAGGTTCATCACTCATTGCTCATTGCCAAGTAACATTTAACCAAACAGATTTCCTGAGCTGAGATTTTCATGGCATGTAATGGACATTATAGGCAGGTTCTCAAATTGCAGAAGGTCATCCTGAACGGTAATCAGGGTCACCCACCCACAGGCTGGTGGTTCAGCACCCGCATCCACCAGATCTTGCAAGGACAAGTCTGGGAGAGCCATGGACGAGCGTCGCTCCTTCTGCAACCAATAACTACGCTTGGTTGGCCACCTTGCTGGGGCTTTAGCTTCTGCTTTGCCTGGTTTCTCAAAGAAACGAGACTAAAGACAATCCTGCCCCTTCCTGACCAGCTGTGCTTGCTCTGACACCTTCTCAATTTCTAGCCAGCTTCAAGCAAACAGGACAGAGGAACAGAAGACCCAAAGAGACGAAGTCTCCATCTCTTTCCAGGAAAAATCAGCAGCAGGGTAGAAAGAGCCTTGGATTAGAGCTATAACATTGGAAAGGCTTCAGAAGGAGCTCACGAGCCATCTGCTACCCTTGGATTACCCTGTTTGTTTCCAACCAGCTCCTGCCTATCCAGGCAGAGCACGAGCGGCCAAGGCGAGGAGAGGATCCCAGGAGGAGCTGGTAGCATCACAGGGCAGAGGCGGGGAGGGACGTGCAAAGGGGACACGGGCAGGTCGAGCAAGGCTGGAACAGTGAGGGGCTCTCTAGATCACCACCGTGTTCATCGCTCTGTGGGATGTCAGTGACGCAGGACAAACCCAGAGAGCCTCATCTGGGGAAGAGCTGCTCTGGCGACAGTCTGCAAAGTGACACGCCGGAGCGTGGCCTCAAAAGCACCTGATTTCGTAATCAATTACCGCAGCACCCAGGGATTAAATGAGGGGAAGAGCAGGACACGACGAAGCAGATCGTCCTTGGCAGGAGAAGCGGCCCAAGGAGACAAAGCAGAGGTGGAGAGTGGATGGGAAAGGAGACCTCAAGCAGGAAGGGAAGGGCAGAGTCTTCTCTTCTTGCAGGGGCTAAGTTAAAAACGGAAAGAAAAGCGGAACGTCCAGGCTTTTTTCCAACCTTTTCCCTTGTCTCCTCCTTACCTCCAGTCTCTCTACATCTCTCAACACTTCTGCTCCTCTGGGCCAGGCAAATACAGTCAGAGTAGAAGAGAATTGATGGTCAAAAGACCAGGAGGATGGGTAGGGAGAAAGGAAGGTTGGTGAAAAGAAGTCGGAACACCACGAGAATCCAGGCAAAAACTCACTTTTTATGATTCTGGAATTGGGCTTGCACAAAAATAAGAGAGCATCCACTGAAAGCAGGAGTCATAACATATCTTATGGGAAATACTGAAATCTTCTCTGAAGTATGTTTTCCACACACATTTTTTTGTTTAAAATTTAATGAATTAAAAGGCAAATGAGCAAAGGGGAAAAAAAGCAGATTAGGACATGCCTTTAAAGTCAACTTAAAAATTCAGTGAGTTTCCAAAATCTCTAACATTAAATAAACCTTGATCTATAGATCTACAGATCAAGTCCGTCATCTTTGCAGAAAAATTCGTGCAGTGCAGGAAATACTCTGAGCTCATCCTCAGACCGCAGCCTCCCTGCAAGCTCAGAATTCCTGCAAAATAAATTTTAAATAAATTAAAAAGGAAAATGCAGAGTAAAAAGGCCTTGCAGAGGAGGGAAAAGCAGCAAACGAGGTGCGCTAGAGCCGGAATGGTGAGAATGCCCCATTTGTAGTTCTTCCATGACCAAAAAATACAGGATAATCTCGGTTTGACCTAGATGCTGCAGTCTCTGAATTCAGAAGAAAACCTCCCCAGCATGCAAGCTGAACTCTACACAAGCAAATAAATGCACATAATTCAGAAAACAAACCGAACCCCTCTAAATTAGGCACTGGTACTCGATATACATATATATTTTGAATAGCTCCACTGCTAATGAACCCGGGCAACCTATTTCATGCCTGCTGCAGCCTCCAGCTCCTCCCGCTCAGCCTCCTTCACACTTGCCTGAACCGTTTCATGATCAATATTTCATGGTGCCCTAGCAAAAGCCACCCCCGGGCATCCAAACTGCAAAGAATCAAACAAAAGAGCGCTCGAAACTCACCCCGACGCCAACCCTCTGCGCAGCTTCAGGGGCCTCAGCCACGGAGGGTTATTAAATATTGAGGTGGCGCCCAGCCCCGCCAAGGTTGGGGGAAACGCTCAAATCTGAAGCAGGTTTTAATGTTTTAATGGTGCTCATGCCGGTTGCGGTGGGAAGTGGTTGTAGCCTTGCAGAGCGCGGGGATGACGGGGTGGCTAATACCCACATGCAGCATCCGCCGAGTCCTCCACAGACCGGCCAGTTTGATACCCGCAAATGATGGGAATTCAGATTCCACACAAGGCTGGAGGTCTCTGACCGCATACAGACTGTACAAACAGCAAGAAGAGCTGCTTGATTAACAAAATTCATGCTTTTTTGCAGGAATCAAATAACAAATATCCACACACACAAGTAGCAAGCAAGGCCCACACCTGCACATGTGAAATACCTGATGCGGAGCCGGTGCAGGTGCTTGGGAAGCGCACCCGCTGCCCAGCAGTGGCTCCAGGGACATCACGCAGCCCCTCGGGGCCGTTTCCCACCAAGACAGAGCCCGAATCTCAGCTTTAGAACGTCCTCGGCCTGGAAACCCCCGGGGACGCCTTCACCCTCTGCTCGTCCGGCCGTGCCACGTCCATGCGGGGCGCCGGCACATCCAGCTCCCTGGCTGCGCTCGGAAGAAATTCCTGCCAGGGAAGGGAGATACTGGGAGAACGGAGACGTCTTGGATGGGCAGAGGAAGAGAACGGGGAGCAGAGAAGCTGCTGCCGTAAGGACAGGCCTGGAGAAGTTTCTTGCATCCCATGAGAATTCATGGCACTGGTTTTCATGCTTAAGCAATCAAAATAAACATCATTTCCTCATCTTCGGTGTTTTTTTCTCTGGTAAAGACTGCTAGGGCAACAAAAACCTCCAGCCACAGGGCAATTAAATAAGCTGAGCAGTGGACCCCCTTGCCAAAGGATGCTACAAAGCCAACATCGTGCATTTGAAGACAAGATCAGAGAAAAGAAATCACTTGGCACTAACAATTATAAAGAAAATACAACCAGCCCAGGTCAGCCCACATTTAAAGGTGTTACAAGGGCCAGGACATGGTCGTGGCAGGGCAGACCCAACGCAGCAGTTCCCGGTTTAGACCCTGCAGTGGTGGATGGAGTCTCCGCATGCTCCCGAGGCAGGCACGGCGCTCCGGCCGGGGCCTTCCTGGGAGAGAGCAAAGAGGAAAGAGCCACGTGTCCATCCAGCTCATTGGGTTTGTCCTTCTTTAAGAGTCCCTAATGAAGGAACAGCTTACTTCCTGCTGCATGAAAGAGCGTCTGACTCTGATTTACTGCCTGGCCCCTTGGGAAAGGCTCCAGCCCAGAAATCACCGGTTCTTTCCCTCAGTCCAGGCACAGTTCAGGAGATCCTGGTATTTTTACTATCCTGGAAATTACGACCTTTCCCAAGGTAAGATGGCCAAATACTGCTTGTTTGCACTTTGAATAAAACACACAGCACTGGCACTCTTTCACTCTTTCTATCATGAAAATGAGCCTGGAGGAGCTCATGATGCAGAGATGCAGCCGACTAGGAGTTTTTCCAGAAGGAAAAGGTAAAGCGCAATGGGAAGGGATTCCCTGCCATGGAAACGCATGTTTCCGAGCTATCTCCTTCCATGAAAACGTGTGTTTCGGAGCCAGGCATGACTCACAGACGCTGCAGCTTGCAGCAGTGCCTGTGCACACTTGCTGATGCGCCTGCTCGCACCTCTGCAAAGCACCAAGGATGTAAATGCCTCGAGCTGGGTCGGCACCCATGTCACATTCCCTTTTATCGGTCAGACGCGGAGCTGTCATATGGACTGTCACGGGGCCACTGCCTGACGGGGAACGTCCCCTTGGTGGCACATGCGTCTGTGCCTGCCACGCGCCAGGGACCCTGGGATGGGGCAGAAAGCGCAGGCGAACCCTCAGATCACAAGTGAAGCGGTGGGTCGCTCTGCGGCCGGTCCCTGCTGAGGGGTGGCCGGGGTTCCAGGGTGACACAGCTGTGTGGGCGCGAGTGACAGCACAAAGCGGGGGCTTGCGAGGCACAAAACTGAAAATGGGAAAAACAGCCCCAACCCGCGAGCACAGGGGCGAATGGCCCATGAGCCTGCAGGATGTCCCAAAGCCAGCGCGGCCACCTCCCCATCCTGTTTTCCTCCCAGTTTTAGAGGACTTCCATGCACAAGGATGTTTTGCCCACGTCGGTACGGGGTTGCAGCGCTTTGCTGCATTAAGCACTGAAGATTTAGCGTCGTGATGACCCTACGCAGTCGGATGCGGCTGATGAAATCGCCCCACAATAGGGCACTGGGTTACAGTGACAAGCAGCGGCCCTGCCTGCCGCATGCGCTGCCCCCGGTGCCACTGCCAGGTCCCCGCGCTGTGGAGGGATGAAGCACAGGAGCGCAGCCGAGCTCAAAATACATAAATAATGAAAAGGCATCAAATCCTCCAAGAGGCTTCATTGCATTTGTCGTACCGGTGGCACAAGTGAAGGTGTAGTAAATAAGACCAAGTGCAGCATGTGAAAAGACGTTCCCAACCAGTTATTCTCAAATGAGTTTGTGCTTGAGCAGTGATTTCTCAACCGGGTTTTCTAAGCCAGGGTGAATCGCAAAATTCCCCCAGAGCCAACAAGCCACTGCAGTGAGGCTGTGTCTCACCTGCTCACCGGCTTGCTTCAGCCCTAGGTAAATCACAGTCTTGACTTCCACGGATATCTTAGCATCCCAAAAAAGGGGGAGCTGGAGGTAGCGCTGAAGGAGAAGGCAGCTGGGAGCTGTGCCACAAAAAAACAAATTTTCTGCTTTGGAAGCTGGTTTCATTCAGTTTAAGCAAAAGAATACAAAGCAAATTCTTGCCACTTATTAAGTCTCCCACCGGCATGAATTTAAGGGTTAAAAGCGACATACGAAGCTCAGAGGATAATTACCAAATCTCCCTTTGAAAGCCTTTTGTTTTGCATGACAGCAATAAACCATTTAATATCGGTAATTAGAACTGACGAGACACGTTTAAAGCAGCCACGGAGCAGGACTGCGACAAGCAGCCTTGTCTCTCATTTACCAGCTTTGCTGTGCAAAGAAAATCATTTGCTGGATCCCAGCCTGCTTTTCAGCCTAGCACCTAATTTCCCCCCCTTTCTTTTAATCACATGAGTTCCTCCTGTCACAACAACCTGTTTTCATGTCCCCTTGTCTTTTCCTTTGCTAAATGCAGCAGTGCAACAAAAGGCTGAGAGGCATCTACAAAAATAACCTCATGCCTCCCTTTTCTTCCTGATTTAATTTGCGACCCCCACGAGCATCCATTTGTCCCCACCAACCTTGGATGCTCATGGGCAAAACCAGAGCCAGGAGGAGTAGGGAGACACTCGCCAGGCCCCGCAGTCGGGACAGACTGAATTGCTGGGGTGTTTCAGCGCGTGGAGGAGGCCCCTTCGGCCCCAGCCGCAGCTGCTGATTTGTGTCTTTCTCCCATTGTGCCGCTCGGGCTCCCGGCGGTGCCGCGGTCGCCGCGCGCCCCATCTGCCGGCGCGTCAGCACAGGAGCCGTTTGCAGTGCACAAGGCGCTGGGAAACATAGGAGAAAAATGCCAGAAATGCAGAAATGGAAGGGGACTCATGAGAAAAATGCAAGTATTTTTGATGCAGACTCCGCACTCTGCTAGGTAGTTAATTGTACACCTCTAAGCATTAACCCCGCTCTCAGCGTGAGCTCCAGCTCATGCTCTTTGGGCCATGAGCCGCTAAACGCTCACGGGTTTTGCCTATAGCTGCGAGTCCATGGCTCCCTAAAGAGCCCTTCTCCATCCTCTGTAAAGCGTTTCAGAGCGTGCACAAGGACCCCGGCACGCAGAGACACCCAGGTGACCCCCAGCAGTGTTACGCTACAGAAGCAGCTAAATTTTCTTTAGAGAGTAAAATCTTCAGTAGCTTGAGCTCTTCAGGAGGAGCTTCAGCAAGTCTCTCTCCAGCTTAAGAAATGTCTTTCTTTTGGACCTTCAGGGACCTTGCTTGGAGGGAAGACACAAAACAATGACTCCAGCTGTCCCACGTCATTGTTCTGTACAGAAGAGAGTCACCTCCAGAGACACGTGTCGGTCCATGTCCTTATCTACCCATGGACATGGGGAAACCAGGGGAGGATTGGGCCAGCAATCTTCCCCCAAACCCACTCCAGGGCCAGGTTGCTGACCCGTCAAGCCCTGCTCACGCTCCCTTCGTGCTGCTGCCAAAGCTGTGTCTCCCATCACAAAGCAGGTTTCATCGGATGCCTCAGGGGCTTCACCCTGCAGGGAGAAGCTGCCTGTATCCAGCGCACCTCTGTGTTTTCCCTTCAGTGACTGCATCGTTTAATTTCCAAAGAGGTCACCTCGTGACTCCTGAGACACTCAGCATGAAAACTGAGGCCACTTGGGAGTTGGAACTCTCCTGGCCTCGACCCTGCACATGTCGTTGTTACAACAGGTTTCATGGGAAATATCACCCCTGGTGTGCAGATCCCTTTTTCTTCCCTTTTTTCCTCCCTATCCCTCAGTTGTAGCTTCTATATTACCCTAGGGGAGTCCATAACACACATGCAAAAGCTCAATAACAGTCAGGACATGGTACCTACCTGCAAATAATGAATCCAAACAGTACAAACAGAACCAGAAGAGTATCCAAAGAGTTTGGGCAGGTCCTGATGCAATGTATATAGTGACTGAGGAACGTGATGATGAGGGGGACCACTGGGCGGAGGACCCCAAAGCAGGATGCTCATCTGCAGATCTTGTCGCTTCTCTTCCTGACTAGCTGCTGGGGAGTTTCCTCTTTTCCTCTTCTCAGTCTTTCTTTCTCTCTCTCCCTTACCCCCATTAGTTTTAACATTACAGTCAACGTATGTCATCAGCGATGGACCCACTGATAAACTTTTGTGCATGTAAGTTTGTCTCGACACCCGCCGTGCAACAGCCTTTACTCAAAAAGGGTCCTTTAAGTCTCTATATGACCTACTCCTATTGAGCGAACAGCAAGTCTTATACAAACACCCAAAAGCCTTCTAGGCTCTACAGATCACAGTGTATCAAACCTTATCAAGACTTCTGTGTAGCCATAGATCCCTACTGAAAGAGCCTTAAAACAAAAGAAAACGAGTAAAATCAAGCAGCCATCAAACTGCATTTCAATTTGAGCAAAATTGTCACTTTTGTAAGTGAGCCTGAGAGGGGCACAAAGGTGTTTTATGGAACTCAGCCTGAGTTTTACCTTCTGGAGGAAGAGGACAATCCTCACGAGCATCTTGGCGTGCAGCTCCTCCAGGGTGAAGAGCGTCCGCGGGGTGCGGATGAAAATCTTGGTCTTCCCGTAAGCAACGTCATGCTGAAATCCACAGCACTCAATGAGCTTTTTCACGGCGTCCTTGTCCGAAGGGAGGTCGTGGTTCGGCCAAGTGAATTCCGAGATCATCTTGTACCTGGAATTACACAGAAATGTAAATCTACCTTCTTAAGAGGGTCAACCCTTCACCGTCAGTTTAGAAATCATTATGATTTCTCATAAAACCAACTACTGGTGGAAGATGGAGATTTGTGTCGGAAAATCCCAAAGGAAAAGGAAAAGAATATCAGAAAGGCTTCGTTTTTGAGACACCAACATCCTTCACTTCATCGGAGCACAGGGGATGCAACACACAAGTCTCACTATTAGACTATCGGTTTCCTGGAGGCTTGGCCATCCCATTACTCATTCTCAGCATTCAATATAAAATAATTTGTAAGGAGGGAAAGTTTGGGGTTGCGCACCCTCTGTGCCAGAAGTCAACCAACCACTTAGTCAGAAAATGTAGACTTAAAAAATCCAAAAATGATGTTTTTGATCATCTTTTGTACCGCTTTGAGTGAATTTCATTATTTCCCAGACGCACAAAGACCAATGTCTATAATGGCCATTCAATCATTCCCTCTAGCCTGGACTTTCCAAACTACTTTTTGGGAAAAAAGAATTTGCAGGTTTGAACTAACAGAATATGAACCAAACATCAAAATAATGATATCAGATTCAGCTCTCTGTAAGATTTACCACTTTTGAAAAGTGCTGAATGGATGAATAGGTTCTGGCAAATAGCAATGATGAATTTTCTGCATGTGATTTATGGACACGATCAAAAAAGGAATAGACATTTTCACTGTAATATTATCCATATTCATATCCTAAATAAAACATGCAGGCAGCAATCTCACCCACTTCTCCATTTAAAAGCCTACAATCAGAGGCGAGCATCAGTCTCAATGTTTTAGATATTCTGTTTTTTTTTCAAAATTTTCAGCTAGGATTAAATGCACAAAACAATAAACCTTTACAGGCAGAGTGGGTGTGCTAAAAAAAGGAATTACTCCACACACAGAAATACGGGTCAATGGAAATATATCACACTGTCACTTTAATTCATCAAATTAACCTTTCCAAATAAGTCTTTGAAGGGGGGGAAATGCAGTTGCCCACATGGTATCTAGACAGGGCGCACTGTGAGCTCGAGGGTTACAGCACACAGACTAGAGATCCTCCTGATACATAATAACACACAATTACACACAATAATACACAAAAAAGCCTCAGACTCATGGCAGAAGACGTTGCATTTATTCCTGGCTGGCAGAAGCGCTCCCTCTCCCGAATACACTCGGGACATAAATATTTTACGCAGATATCAAAACCCTTTCACTGACTTCTTTCTCTCTCCTATTCTTAGCAGGAAAATGCTCCTCTGATAATTAATTTATTGGGCTCTGCATAGCAAAATCTTCCACGGCAAGATATTTGGAGGAAAAAAAAAAGGCAATTGGGATGGCAATGCAAAGCCACCTTTTCTCAGGCAAACCTGCTCAGCCAAGAGGACACGCAAATAGGAGAAACCTGCCCAGGAGAAGCAGAGATCTCAAAATCTCCTCCTCTTTTCCGACAAAAACGGGGTCCAAGCCAGCCCGGCCGCCTCGCTCTGGCCCATGGTGGGATAGGTGGGCACGTGTGGAGCAACATCGGTAGCTCAAGTGCGACCCGGACGCCGCGACGAGTCTAAACCCCAACGTTGCCCCTAGTTATAGGGAGGCCGAACCCAGAATAAACCTGCCTGCTGCCAGCACAGCCCTTCCCTTCTGCCTGAAGACCTCAACCGCTTTCAAGGTCACCCATCCCTCTCCCCGCTGCCCGCATTCACCTCCCCACTGAGCTCCAGAACCCTCGGGGTGCCCAGGCTGCTCCTCCAGCCGCAATTCCCGGCTTCACTCTCCTCAAACTGAGACCCTCCGCTCCGGGCTCTGTGCACCAGGCAGCTCCACACGCCCCTTTCGGCACCACTCGCAGGTGTCTGGGGTTGTTTTCAGGCTATGTTTAACGATGCCTTAAAATAGGCACATGGATGCCTGGGAGAGAAAGGGCTGGATCACATTCCTGTGCACACATGCCTGCGGGGGCCTCCCAGGCGCCGTTCTCCTCTTTTTCCATCTCCCCTTCCTGATAATCCCCTCAATATTCTTTTTTGCTGGTGAGCTTCACACTAAACCAAACACACACGATGCATTTGTTGTGTTTTGGGGGGTCTAGGCCATTAGGACACTCCCTCAACATGTGTTTTGCCCCATTCGAAGACATACCTGACCAAGTGAAAGAGAAGCATCTCTCAGTTCACTAGAAAATATATTTAGATCTTATTTCCCATGAAGTGATTTAAGGGCAGATTGGTTTATTTAACCCTTTCTTACACAGGGCTCAAGCATGAATCTTCTCAGGTGTAAGCAAATGTTGAAGAGGACATTCATTAATGGCTTTAACTGAGCTGGGCATTATTTTCCTCTGTTCAACATGGACTAGTTTACAGTGTTTTGAAGCCAAAGAGCACCAAACTCTTCCTTTTCCTATAGAAAGAAAAATTCTGTGGTTCTGTGAAAAACTGGCATACAGACCCAAATATTTATAAAGGTATATAAGTGTGTACAAGTATGTACATAAACCTCCCCTTGCTGTCAAAAGAGGGATCAGCAAAACATACAACATTGGACTGGGCAGACAGCCAGATCTCCGGCGGGAGAAGCCAATAGGGGGTCAGTGTGGGCAGCAGGTTGAGAAGGGCTTCCTCGAGGGCCAGACCTACAGCCTGGGCAAGACTTCTCCTCTCAAGCAGGGCTGAGCAAACCTGAAGGCTTCAGGGGTCTCAAAGGGCTTTGGACAACTGTTTGGGACTGAGTTTTTATGAGAACTAGCCCAGTGCAAGCAAAGCAATGACGCTGGGTTGTGTCCTCAAATCACCTCTCGCTGGATCCAGAGCCTGGATGGCTTTGCCGTGCTCTCGGTCTGTCACGTATCTGTCACCAAGAGGGAACGATGAAAGGAAGGGAAATCCCTCGTGATCCCTGTCCAGAAGCCATCTCCAAAATGTGTGGTTCATACCAAAATTTATGTTCATCCAGCACGATTAGAGAGGTGAGGCTCTCCCACGGAGGAGGAACAAAGGATTGAGCCTCAGTAAAAAATCGGATGTCAAAGGAGATGACAGATCCTTTTTTTTTAGATTTAGCAAATTTAAAGGAAACTGAACTCAACCGCGAGCGACACTGCAGCACGCACATCCACCATCCATGCCTTGCACCGCAGGCTTTAATCCTGCTGCAGGTTCAGCCGCACGAACGGGACAACGGGTGTAAGAGCCGTACCTGTTAACCCCTCTCTGCTCCAAAACTTACGGGAGCTCATCAAACAGTCATTAAAAACAAAGCAGCTGTTGATATTAATAGGCACTGTGTCAACGTTAGGAGTGCAACAAATCCCACAAGTGAGGGTAGAAGCAAGCCCTAATCACTGCCTGGTGTTTAAGAAAAATGATATACAATTTACCGTCCCTGTAAGCTGCATTTGCTAAGCTGCACCTTTCAGTTCTGCTTCACGTTCCATGAAATACCTAAGCAAACTTCCACCACGAGCAACGTGAGCTCCCTCAACACCTCCTTTCCAACACGGGACATCCCACGTGCTCAAATAGTTTGAATCTTTTTCTCCCCTGCAGGGTCCCATTTCTCACCTGCCTCAGTAAGAGAAGACAAAATCAATTCAGTATTTCATCAGCACCCAGGCTAATTGACTGAGGCTGCGAGACAAGTTTCTATCTAAAACGCTTCACTTGACACAAGTCTGGTAGGAATAAGGAGGTCAGAGGTATCAAAAACACGTTTTAATGGGGTCAAGTGATTATCTCTTCTTGAGCCTTTAAAGCCAGACGTGGCTCCTGCTCACATGTAACGGCCCTGGGCAGCCGCACGCACTTCCCGAGATGCCCCATGTCCGTCTGTCTCCCTGCAGCAATTAGACAATATTCAAAGAGAAGCTAATTAGTTCCAGTCTCAGGATCATGCTCTGGAGATGATCCTCTTTGCACGTTCATTCTGAAGAGATTAAGACGGCGACAGAGTTGTGGCACAAAGAGGTCCTGCCTGTCTGAGCGCAGGAGAGCACTCGTAAACGCGTCTGCAGCCACAATACGAGAGGGCAACCAGAGCCCTTGATAGAGTCATGTTTTATTCTACCCAACAGTAGATATTAAAAAATTACAAGAACAAGCCCTTATTACCTACGATCCCACATGATCAAAAGCATCACAAACGCAGAGGATTCAGGACCTGCTCTCTACTCCAGGGGAGGACACCCAAGGTCACAGCTCCTTCAGCTCCCCCAGCTGCCCTGCCCGGAGCGGGCCCCGTCCGTCGCAAGTACCCATCTCACCTGTGCAGGAACTTCTCGTACGTCTGGCGGTAGGCGAAGCCCGCGCGCCGGACCCGCACGTTCTCCAGCAGCCCCAGGTACTCGACCTGATGCCTGCAGCGCTCCTCATCGAAGAGCTGCGGAGACTTCTTATCATTGGGCTTGATGCACCGGACGTAATAGGGTTCCTAAAGGGACAAAATAGGGGGTTCACTCTGAAGGAAAAGGTCTGTGCAAAGCAATGTTTTCTAACTGAAAGAAATTAAAATGTCCATCCACCTTGGTCATTTGAAGGAGCTTTGAATTATAAAGGGATTATAAGGTTGGAGCAGAAGGGATTGAAGATGGTTCATAACATGTTCCTCCTCTTAGCAGTCTGTAAGAGCCTCTACCACACACTCAGTGTTACTCATTCAAGTTAAACTGTGCTGGTTTCTGCAATATATCAAAATCGGATTCACATCCCCTTTCTCCGTGGCCTTTGATGACAGCAGAGACAGTGTTCATAAAAGACCCAGCAAACACTACAAATGCATTAGCCTGATGATAAAACGAGGTTTTTCAAATATCGACCTCTAAACAAAAGCCGAAATTGTTCTATTAACTTTCAAATATGCTGAATGCAGTTCTAACGACTCTTGAGTGATAGAAATCCCTAAACACTACATGGCCCAGGGCAAAACGCAGGGACCTTCCAGCCCAGGTCACCATCAAAAGCAATTCCCCTTGTGAGCCCTGCTGTGAGATGAGACAACCCGCACGAACGAGCTTTTCTTATGACCTCGGATTTGCTCATGACCACTGGGGCTGGGGCCTTGACTGCATCGTCCTCCTCCACATCAACTGGATTGACATGAGTGAGTGAAGGTGAGATAAGGGCTCCACTAGTCATGAGAGCTAAGTCCCATAGAGAAAAATCCTGTCAGAGGATTTTTGATTTTGATGTTTACTTTTTGAGATTAAAGGCAACTTTCATTTATGCATATTTGTATAGAGAGAAATATAGACAGAATTATACATACATACATATATATATACTTATGAAATGCCATCAATGCCTGCTTGCTATAATTATGTTCAACTAAAGTACTTCCACCATGCTGGGTTTTGAAGTTCATCTATTTCCTTCATTGCATTATTAGCCCTTCTTATCTCACATTTCATCGGAGAGAAAAGCGATGGCAAAGTTTCAAAAGGGGTCAATGGGCCGACACCTCAGTTTTTCAAGGTACAATTCCACTTTCATAATATTAATATATTATTTTCTAAAAGACCCTTGCAAAAGGAGAGGGATATTCTGCAGACTGGCAGGACCAGTGCCAAGGAGAGAACTCGGACAAGGATCCCCATCGGCTCTTGTAGGTCCGAAGGCCACGACACATCCAGAGTTGCTGGTGGGGTCACAGTAAAGACGGGCCAACACTGAAGCTCTTCAAATTAGGTCAGGCTAACATTAAGATAAGGGGAGATCAGATGTTTGCAATCTTAATATGAGCAAGCTTAAACTTTCATAATCAAGTGTGATAATCAGCAATGAAGTTTCAGAAATTTCCTCCTGGTCTAAAAGCAGCTGTCAGGTGGCTGCAGAACCACGTGTAGAACCATCTTCAGAGCAAGCAGAAAATGCAGGGCTATACCCTGCTATACCCTGATGCTCCGCAGCAGCCTGTGCTGGGTCCCCGAGAGCCCCGTTCGGGGTCTGGATGGGGGAGAGCAGGTGTTCACTGGGGCTGCAGGCAGCGTTTCGAACACAAGGCCAAAGTGTATAACTGCTCTGACAAATGGGAGAAGCAGCCTGGAAAAAAATGGCATGAATTCAACAGGGATAAATGCAAAGTTCTACATTTAGACAGAAATAACTGTACAAAAAAAATCCCGATTAGACACTAGAGCTAAAAAAAAATCTAGGAATCCTAGCTGAACATGGAAAGCATCCATGGTTTTCTAACAAATGGGCATGTGAACAGGAAAACTGTGTAAGGAATTTAAAAAAATACCGGTTTCTATTTCTCTACACACAGTATTTAGTTCAGGCTCTGCAAACTGAGGTGTGCCAGTTCAGGGAAGAAGAATGGCGGCGATATCTACAAAACATGACATAAGGGGTTTGAGTCTACAAGGAATGAAACACATCATCACCCCCATTACTGTTATATTAAATTTATGTAAACAGATATGAAGAGAAATAAATGTTGTTCTAGGACAAAGAACACTTGGCTTTAACCACAGTGCAGAAATTCAAATCAGACACCAGGAGAGTCAGGAATGGGAACACGAAGCCTGTGGAAAGGAGGGAACCTCCATCCCCAGAGACACTGGCTGGACAAGCATCCGTACGAGGAAGATGTAGGCAGCGGTGTCCTCAACCAGGGATGAACTAGATGCATTCCCCAGGGTCCCCTTTAGACCTGTTCTTCTGTGATTTGTAGGTCACTGTCCTAAACTTAGGAGAACACAAGGCTTCAAATTGCTATTTTTCCCTTCAGTAATGCTGAGGAAACGAGATCAGCCTTGAATATCCTGGGCGGTTCTGACATGACCTGGAGGGATGCAGCATTAATGACAGGAAAGCGGAGCTGCCACGATGCTAACCAAGATGAACAGGCTGAAACACAGAGGCCTTGGAAAAACGGAGCCCTATATCCTGGGAACGGATGCAAGAGGCTGGATTTGGGAGGAGCAGGTGTTGGATTGCAGCGGTACCTCGCGTTCCCAAAGATGAGACCCACGGCTTCCTTCCCGGGGGTTATTGGTGGGGCAGGAACGCGCCGGTGGAAGGAGCAAACCCAAGACCCACCACCCGTCCTCGAGCACCCACGTTCTGCCGAGCCCCTTGTGCAACGGCCCAGGAGGATGCCCGAGGGCTGCACGGGCCAAGGGGAGGCAAAGCTACTGCTGCGGGCAGTGTAAATCCAAGCACTGTTTCCTTCTTGCTGACAGAGAAAGCAGCAGAGCCTCGGGGATGGCTCCTTCAAGAGCTGCTTGGCTCCTTTCACTATTATTCCAAATAATTGGTTGAGCTCTCTGGAAAGGCAATTCTAGGATTTTAAAAGAGATTTAGGCTTCATCTTCTTTGACTTTCTCCTGAAAGGCCTCTCTGCACTTAAGGCAGATGGCAATAAGGGTGTCAGGGCCTCGAACAGGCAATGTGCAGAGGTGACAACTGCAGCTCAGAAATCCACTGCGGCACAGGACACAGCTGAGCTCAGACCCTCTCCCAACACCATCTGCGAGGCTTGAAGGTCCAAGTAGCCTCTCTGAACTCAGCACTGCTTCATTTTGTGCAAGGAGTCCAAGCAAAAGGCCAGGTTGATGTTCAGACAGTTATATTACTGAGGAGGAGCAGCAGTTTGCTGGACCTGATAATCCCCGTACTGTAATGTCTAAAGGGTCTGGCAAGAAACAAAGGTCGGGTCATCTATCAGCCACAAAGAGTCTCCTAACGGACTGGAAATGAGATATTTATGGAAACTGCAGGATATACAGAGACCTCCCTAAATTACAGCTAGCTTAGAAGCTATGAATGAGTCTGCAATGACACAGGTAAACAGTCTGCAATTCTCTCCATCTCCTTTTGCTATTATTCAGCTTGGGCCACTGCTTCTTGCACACATTAGTTCCCTTCAGCCACCTCCAGTGTCCTGGCATTAGCAGTGGAGTCACATCAGGAAGACAGAACGTGCCAAATCTGCCCTTGACATCAGAGGAGGACAGGTCTTTTGATGAGTTTAATAACACAAGTATTTAATATGCAAATAATCCACAGCATTACAAGACCTTCAGAGCTTACTGGACAGCAGGAAGCGAGTTAAAGGGCAAATGAGGAGTACAAAGTCAAAAACGCGCATGCAGCACTCGGGGGAAAGGGCTGCATCACTCGTTAGTGACATTGCAGCGTCCCAGTTCACAGCTACAGACTTCTGTAAATTTTGCAAATACATAAATACACAAATTCCTTTATCCCAGCTAAGCCTGCTCAGGCTGTCACTCATGCTGTTGCCCATCAAAGAGGTGGCATATCTCAACGCAAAAAAATAACATAAAAATCTTTGCTTGTGACTCCAAGCCCAACACAAAGGAGTGAGTGACAGTATATGCATTCGGCGCAGAAGGCAGAAGGCAAAACGCTGCTTTCCCTTTGGCAAGCATAAACAGGAAGCTCCTGCACAGACAGGAGATCATCTATCAGCGCAATTACAGTGCAATTAAAGCCTCTCAGCGATGGAAGCTACGAGGGGAAACTCTCAAGCAGATTATTCTGTGCTTCCAATCCCCCCAGCCCCATCTCTTCGGGGGGATGATTATCCCCGTCTCGTTATTGCACCCTGCGGCTGGCAGGACTAGAAACTGCCTTTTGCAAAGCAGAAAAACTGAAATACAGAGACACAAAAGCCCTAGTCCTGAAAGCTGTTTAGATGCCTAGTGGCAATCCGTATTTTTTATTTTTTTTATGTTTAAATCAAGCTTGATTTGTAAAGTTGAAAGAAAATAAACTGAAGGGAAACAAAACTTGAAGTCTGTGCACCCTCACCAGCTCCTCTTTGAGAGATTTCCTCTCCCAAGTCTATGGCTTGTGGGACGAGAGAAGGTTAGGACATGGAGCCGATGAATTTGCGCTGGAGCTGTCCAGGCAGTCACAGTGATGACATTACAGCTTACTAGAGATGAAGCCTGTCAACATGGATAGGAGATGAGAGGTACGGAAGGAAAAAAAATCAGGCAAAAGAGAGATAAGGAGCTAAAGAAGGGGGAAAAAAAGAACATCTAAGGAGAGCTCCTGGAGATGCTCATCATTTACAACAGCGGCATCCAAAGTACTGTCAGAGTGACCCGAGGACCAAATCCTCCGGAGAACAGTATGGACAGAACATCACGTGCTTGGGACACGTCTGCTGGCGAACGGCAGCTCCACAAAGCCCTCTCCTTCCCTCCTTCCTTTTAACCCAGAAGCCTTTAGCTCTACTCTACTTCCGGCGCGTTTCTGCCCAGGGATTCCCAGCGCATGGCTGCAGTATTAGCGCAGTTTTAGGATCGCAGGAGCAATAAGAGCCACTTGAGCCCAGCAGCCCTCAAACACGTTACTCGTGGGATCACACACTTGCAAGGATCAATGTCAATACGAGCTTATGAGGTTAAACCTGTATTTGTGAACACCTCTTGCGTTGTAACCAACACTTTCAAGCTGCTTATCCTGACGGGAGCCTTTGACCCACATATTGTGTTATTGCCTGTTACATGGTTTCTTACCTGAATTTCACTCAAACTGAGATATGCAATGGAAAGGTGAACTCACCTAGTAAAACTCTATTTTGAGTATTTATTTTCAATGCCATCTAATTCTCATTGACACAAAACTGTGGTTTGTTAGATTTAAGACCTCTTTCATTTGTCATGTGCTCTTTATTTTTCTTTCTTCTAACATCTTTGATTCCGAAATCTTGAAGCTTAACATTTTGCCACATTTCCAGAGCACTTCAAGGACTCGGTCCTCCAGGCATAGGCCGGTTCCACTAACACACAGCAGTACCTGGAGATTGCTGCAAACAGCGTCCAAGCAAACTCCAGCAGCAAAAGCACAGCTCAAGAAACATATTTTTTTTTGCATAGAAATAGAGAAGGGAGCATGAAACAGAAAAACAAATGACCCAAGAGAACTGCAAACAGCTTTAGAAAAAGCCTGAAATGTCTACTGAAACGACAGCGAAAATCACTGGCATTACAGACACACGGCAACTTGTGTGTCACTGTCATTACGGCCACATGGCCACCTGCCTCCTGACTCACTCCTGCTCACCAAACAAGGATCTTTGGGGACTGTTTTCCCAAAGGGCACGCTTAAAGGTCTTGCATTGTCAGTTCTGCCAAAACCACTGAAGGTTTTCTAGAAAAGTAACTGGTGAAAAGGAACGTGGGGATTGTCATTCTGTTCCAGAACTGTAGAACAGAGCACACAAATGTGGTTTAAAGGAGTTAGAGGGAGGTATTAAACCAGACTGAACAACCCAGGTGGATTTTGAGCTGAAAAACAGACGAACGACTGGGATGAATCTTCTCCCCCAACATCTGCAGATCACAGCAACTCCCGCTGCTTGTGCAATCCCGTTTTAGAGGGCTGGTTTTCATCAGCCATTGCCACTGGCTTCCCAGAACAGCCCTGCAGATAGAAGCCGCAGGCAGACGTGCGCACGTTGTCACTGTTGGATCCCCAGAAGAACAACATCGGTGCCGGAAAAATGAATCACGCGGCTCAAGGGAAGGAACCGCAGCACCCGCAACTGCAGCGAGCGGGGTCCCCCAAGAGGCAGCGGTTGAGCCAGCGTCCAGCTAAACATAGCTTGGTAATAATATGTATATGGTATTAAGAGCCCAAAAAGTTACCTTGGAGAGGTCCTGAGGCCACAATTGTCA
>JAUBNY010000337.1:335789-379405 GCA_032275445.1 Crypturellus soui
TTATCAGGATGGGTAGATCAGGTACATCTGATTTCCTTGGGAAAAAAATCCATTAAAGTAAAATCTACCCCCTTCCACTCCCCCACTGCCCCAGTTCAGGTTTCCTCGTCCAGGACAGCTCCTGGTGCTCCCGCACAGCGGTGGTGCGGGACCTCTCCCACTTCTACCAACGTTGCCTGCCTGAAGTCACGCATTTTCAGGCAAAAAATATCAGCTATTGCTTAACCTCTTCTCAGGCTTCTCTTATTTGTACAAAGGTCATAATTTCTCCAAAGCTTCCCCACATCCGTGTTCATGCTCCATCCCCCTCCAGGCCTCAGGCCAGGAATGTTTCCTTTGCCACCACAGTTCCCAGGAGATCGTCTGAACCCTGCCCATTATTGCTTCATTATGCTGCCTGTTAACACATACCCTCGCTCCTGGGTCACCGCTCGTCTGTGGCCAGTGTCCCTCTTCCACGTCCCTGCCACAACGCCAGGAGTGCGGCAGGGTCACTTGCAGCAGTAACACTCACATTTCTTGGTGATCTGCTCCCATGAGGATTGCTCTGCTCCTGCGGCAGCTTTTTAAATAGCCTTCTGCTTAAAAAATGCCCTGTTTGAATAGCTTCATTCCAAGGTCACCCCCCGACCAAGTCCCTTTGCACAAACCAAACCAACACTTTCCACTAAAAATGTACATATATATTTTTTAGTAGCATCACAAAGCCTTGTTTTGCAGCTTCTCTCTCAGCAAACGAAGGGAATGGAGGCAATCGGACAAGTCTGCATTTATTTTCCCCAAAGTTACTGTTCGTGCTGTCCAAAGCCAGGCTAACCTGGCACTGACCAGCCTTTACTCCAGCCTCGTGACAGCGGTGGGGACATGAAGTCTCCACAGAGAGGCTGCACCCAGGCAATCCCAAGCCACCTTTACATAGAGGTAGTTACCTTGGATGCCAGGTTGTCCACTAGTGCAATCATGGAGTTCTTGAAGAGGGTGGCAGCTGTCAGCGGGCGCTTGGTCACCTCAGTGATGCTCAGTTTCCCCTCAGGCCACATCATCTTCAACACAGGGTTAGAGCTAGAAGACAATCTCTTTAATTGCACAGTCTAACAGCAGGGCAGGAAGTGGTCCACTCAATTCAGATGTCAGCAGTTTCCTCTGTCCAAACCTACTGGTGTTCTCAGCTCAGAAATACATCAGCCAACCCAGCACGACATTCTCGGTCAAAACATCCCTCGCTCTTGAGCAACAGAGAGCCCAAGCTTACATTAACTGCCCTGGAAGCCTGGCAAGAGTGTTCTCCTCTCCAGAGACATGCACTGATGGGACAGTACAACCACAAGTGATCTACCAGAAGCAGGACCTGCCTCGCTGACCCGCGCGTAGAGAGGAGTTTAATCAAAACAGAAGGAGGAAGGTCGTAGCCCACAGCATCCTTCCTTGAAACTCGGTGTTTATTTCAAGCCTCACTCCTGTGCTACTCTTGATGTATAAAATAATCTCTACGTTCTCCTGAAGGTTGAAGGTGAGCTGGGCTGGCCACGATGGACGGCGAGCTGGGAGAGACAAACCTGAGTGGTTACGGTGATCTAACGGCCCATCTATCACTCACTCTAACGCGCCCTAAGTGCTCGTTGCAAACCAGCCTTCCCGGAGACTTGGCTGCAATCAGAGGGCACATTTAGCAAACCTTCTATGCAGCAAATATTTTGCAGACTTTTGGTGTTAAAAGGAAATAATGGGCAGTCTTGAAAACACGACGGGCCAGACTGCTCAAAGGAGGACGCTGAGTAAACATGACAGCTCTGTAAACTAAGTTAATAGTCGTGCTAGCTTTTAAGTGAGGGAAACAGGACCGCGCAAGCAGCTCCTGCGCTGTTTTGTGCTGACTCTGGCTCTGAGCAAAGCCTGGGAAAGGCCAAGATGGACAATGGGTAAAGAAGAACTAAAGCACATTTAATGCCACTCACCGAGGAAGACTTTTCTGGAGTTTTCATTTATGATAAGTCACTATCTGGTTTAAATTTGTCATGTCAGAGGTTTGAATCCTCTTTGTATGTGCTATTTGCTATGTTTTCCCCATATCCCAAGTCTTTCTTTCAAATAAATAAATAAAAGCTTTTTATTGGGGTTTGACAAGGTTGTTCCTGAACAAATGCTACTCAACAGCCTTAGCACTGATTAAAGATCACAAAGATCAGCACCGGTACATCTGCAACTGGTCAAAACACCAGGTTAATGAGCAACCACGCACAGGTTGGCTCTGCAGGGCTATCTGGATTGCACAATGAGTTGGGTTCAAACAAACACTGCCAATTTAGTTACATCAAAGGTTACATTAGGGGAAAACCAACACAGAATAGGGCTTCTTATCTGGAAATGTAGGTCAGCTTTCAAGTCAGAGTGGAATTCAAACACCAGGTCCCACAGCAGTGGTTACTAAGGCAGCAAACACATGTGCACTACATGGGCATGTAAATAGCGGCAGCAGAAACATCGAGCTACTCCAGGACCCACTCTATTAAGAACAAGGAAGCCAACAAATAAGACTGAAAAGGAAGCGTTTTAGTAATTTTACACCTACCTGTTGTACATGAGGCGCTTGAAGTCCTGAAATAAAGTGTCCTTGTTTTTGTCAATAAATCCAGTGACTGAGTAACTAGAAAAAGAAAATAAAGTTAAGAGCAAAGAAGCAGAGTCTCCGGCTGCCGGTATCGCTTGCAGGATCAGGTGAGGAATGTGATGGCCACTATCCAATCTGGGTTCATGAGTTAGGCTCACGAGTCCGTGTTTGTGCTAAATCCTACAGATATTAAGTTTTTCTCTTCCCTATGTCTAGTTTGCTGCTTTTTTGGCATCAAAGAAAAATTTCCACTGGGAAATGAGGAACAACCAATAACCGGGTGATTAGCAAATGCTTGAAAATAACACAGACAACTCTGGATTCTTTTGATAACGAAAGACTGAAATCCGTCTCCTCTCCACAGCTCAGGGGAAGCAGCTCTGCATTCCCACTGACCCCAGAGACTTCTTGTTCAGCTACTAGCGGTTTTTATAAACTAAAGGTAAATTTAAGCCCAATGTAAAAATTTCTTCCTCGTTATCTCCCTTTGGACTCTGCAGGCACAGTGAGTTTATAAAACTCCAAAGCGACCTTTAAATCACACCAGCAATATTCCCAAATATCACTTTCCCAGGGAACAGTTTCTAACACATGGGCACCTTCAACTTCATTTTGCTCCCCATCATTACAACATACTGCAGCAAGTGCCACAAACTTTGGGTACAGAAAACTTTTAACCTGCATGAGAAACACTCCCTGCCCTGACATTTATTTTGGTTATTTATTTGGTACCCTATATATTGCTGCTCAAAGTGATTTAAGAATTTTAAGCTAGAGAATTATATAACAGTATGGAACAGATGTCTAAAACAGATTTTATTAGCTCACTGTAGCTTTTTTGAATAAACAGAGATATTTTTTCCTCCCTTCCCCTGAAGCATTCCTCCCTTCTTCTATATTCTTCTTCTTTTTACTTTTTTCAATTGCAAGAACAAAATCCTACTCTGGATAGCAAGAAACTGCATAAGATTTAATTGATAAGCAATTGCTGCACTCTGTAATTCTGTATGACAGCTATTTCTGGTTCATACCAGAAGAAGCATTAAATCAGAATACTGCACCATTTCAAAGATGGTTAAAAGACAAAAATAGAAGGTACAACTTGATTTCTGTGGGGAAAAGAAAGAAAGGAAAAAAAAGACTCACATCACATCTCCAGCGTAGTGCTTGATTCGAAAGTCTCTATCAAACTCCAGGATTTTGTCGGTGGCACAAAGCTAAAATACATTTCACATACATTAAAATGTCACCCTTGGAATTCCAAGCTTTGTGGAAGAACAACGTGCATTGGGAGCAGCAAGAAAAAATGCGGTTATTCCCCCTTATATATATATATACGTGTGAAGATGGGAAAGCCCATTATAACACCGCTTCAATATATTTTCACGGATATTTTAGAAAACCAAAACATGCTTGTATAAAATCAAGTTCATGAACTAAACTTTTAGTTTAAAAAAAATCCTCAAAATTGTCATTAAGTGAAGTGAACATTTGTGCATACCCATCACTGCACTTAGGAGTTAATTGATGCCCTTTGCAAATTTTGCCCTTATATTTTTACACCACAATATCCCTCCTCAGCAAAGAATGAAGCCAAAACAAGACAGTGACAGGAGCAGTGTTTTTCCTGCTCTACCAAACCCCAAACCTCTCCTAGCCCTGCTTGCCTGGGAGGGCAGCGCTGCAATCCCTGTTTCCAGCCCACGTTCCCGTTCCTCCCTCGACTCCAATGAGATGTCAAGTGCCCCCACGGGAGCCGTTTGGCACCAGCAGCCATAATACCCCATATCCCATTGAGAATAACGGAGGCCAAAAGCAAAAAGCATCATGTTGTGCTTAATTATAAAGGAGAACGCCATAAAAAAATCATTTTTCTCATTAATGCCCAAAGGGGCAGGTAAAGGAGTTAATGTCTTTGCAGGATGCACAAGCACCACTTGAAAACGTTCAGGGCGAGGAATAAATATTTACCCACCTTACCAAAAGTCTTGGGAAAATGCAAGAGGAAATTAGCACCGTGGCATTGCAGGGGAAGAGATTAATAGAAGCAGGGAGATATTCTTCAAAAGCTTAACCTGCGTCCAAGAGTAGAAAATAGATTGGCTCAAACTGACAGATTAAATTAAAAAAAAAAATCACAAGCAAGCAAAACCGTTGAGTAACAGGTACATAAAAGGTTACAAAAGGCATAAGCAGTCCAGCACGTTAGGAACAGGATAGAGGATCAAGGGTGTAGGAGGAATACAGAGCACATGAGCCATCCCCAAAAAACTGAGAAATTTGTGTTTTTGCAGCTGTGGTCACCAGCAAGGGCATTGAGAGGGTCTAAGGTCTCTTTGCAGCCACCCAATGTATAACATCTCCAGCCCATATGTCAGCAGCAGAGGTACAGGGCAAAGGAAAACAGTATAAAAAGAAGCAGCTGCCTCTACCCAATGGGACGCAATGAGGTGCACAAGCCTCTCAGTTCAAATTTACCGCAAACTGGAGAGTTTGGAAGGTGGCTAAACATAATGTTATTTTTTTGATTGATTTTTTTTTTGTTTCTCCCTGTCAACTCTGCATCTGCTGCAAATCAGTAGAAATCACTTTGTAAAATACTAAGCATACTGATACGGTTGATAGTCTGCCTGGTTTTCGGAGAGTCTGTACATAAGTTCCTCACTAGCAACTAAGAGAAATCAAATTGCTATGAAAGACAGGAGAAAAATGGTCCTTGTGAAATGACAAGAGGGTAGTGGTAAATGGTCTAGTTTTAGAGCAAAACTTCACCAGGGAGATCCACGGGCACCTGGTTGAGGTCTACGCCGTTAATACTCTTAAATGAGCCACAAACAGAGGATGAGAGGAAGGAGACCCAGCTTGTTGCTAACACAACTACCCAGGGAAGCAAAACCAATACTGAATGTGAAGAACTGCAGGGAGGCATCGGAGGCTCACAAAAAGGCCATAAGAAAGCAAATGAACTTGATCCACATGAAGATATGGGAAGATAAGGCCGGGCTCACAGCACAGGAACAGCCTCTGAATGACTATTCCCAAATCCTCATCTCAAAAACAGACAAGGGAGAAACGGAAAGAGGCTTGAGGAAGGGCATGGAGCCACCGAAGGAAGCAACAAACACACTCAGCTTCTTGGGATAGGGAAGAAATAACAGTAGGTGACGACACAGGATATGCAGGAGTTGTAGAGGGGAGACAGGATGAACAGTGTGTCCTGGTTCGAGAGCGAAAAGGCTCAAACACGACCTGAAAGGGAAGGAGCAGGGAGGAAAACAGGAAGGAGGGAATTCTCTACACATCAGTAATCAAGTTGTAGAGCACTTTGCCAAAAATGTAATAAAAAAGAAGAAAAAAAGACACTGGTCCAAGGCTATTAAGGACATCATTCCTTATGCAGGATGTTTCTGGACTGCAGAGCACCAAGCTCTATCACCCAATTTCTTTCTCATTTAGACCTTCACTACTGCCCATGGCCTTGGAACACATTGTGTCAGTCAGGTGACCAGGAGGGACCTTGTCACCTGCTGAGCTTCACAATGGGTTGGTTGACATTGATGTTACTCAGAACCGCTCTTTGAAGTTTCAGGAATCCAAGCACTGTCTACGGCTCCGCTAGAGCCTTCGAAACTGGAAGATCCATTGAGAAGGATCAGAATGTGGAGAGCTTGCATGAACGAGCATGTGATGTGATGTCTTACGGAAGCAATTAACATTTGTACAGGTCCAGCTAATGGTTAGACCATTCGGAGAAGAAAGACCCACTTCTTTTTTGTTTGCTTGTTGGGTTTTTTTGCTTTCTTCTCTAGGAACATGCAATTCTGCCACAAATGCTCACAGTGCACATGGTTGCCACTGCTCTTCCTGGCTTGTGAGGCTTCCAGCAGGACATCCAAGCAGACACAGCAGAGCAGAAATGCACAACACAAACTAGGACACGACTATTTAGGGCACGGCAGCCCCTCAGAGCTTATCCACCCCGAGCCCGAGTGCAACATGCAGGGGAGCAGTGAGGCATTAACTGAGGCTGAGGGATGGGAGCTCTTCCCATAACATAGCAGCGCACACCTTCTAACTCTTTAACTCTTGAGGATCTTTAACTCTTGAGGATCACCTTCATCTACAGAGAGCTTTCTAGCACCTGGGTGGAACAACTGCAGACAACAAAAGCAAAGGATGCAACAAAATGGGGTCCTCTGCTTTAATCAGAGGTGAGAGGTAGCGGAGATGGGTCTCATTTCTTCACAGGCTAAGGGCTCGCTGAAGAAGGTATTTTAGCTACTGGGCTAGCTCAACAGCAAAGACACGAGAGGAGGGGAAAAATAATTTTACGGGTCAATATTTTCAAAGCTATATTGATTTAAAATAGAAAATTAGCAAGCCAGAGAGATGCATCATTCCCTCCATAAACATTATTTATAGCCTTGTTCCTCGCTTCCCTTCCAGGCTGCACGGAGGGTTTTCCGACAATGCCACCCCCTACTGAGGACTGCTGCAATCGGCAGTATTTTTATTATTTTTTAATATTCCTGTGCTGTGCAGGGACTCCTGAAGGTAACGACTCGCACAGCTTTTTTCTTTTCTGTTTTTGAATTTTATTTGCCTTTTATGGCCTCCCATATGTTTTATGGAACTCAGTGCTCTTCTCCAACTGCAAAGCCCCTCTCCCTTATGGAAACGCTCCAGCCCGGCAGAGGCGGGACCAAGGACTGAATGGAAACTGAACTCCTTCCCCAGGGATGACGTCTACAACAGCTCTGGGAGCTGCCCCAAATCCCAAGGATTTCAGGATCCATCCCCTCGGGCTTCCCTCCTAAGACCACTAAGGGAAGTAATTTGCACTAAAACACTAAATATGCATCATGAAAATACTTGATTTCAGGTGAGGAGCAGCATGTCCACTGCTTAAGTACATGCAATTCAGGTTAACACAGAAAGCAAAATTCTCCATTCCCCTCCCGCACCCGACGTGCAGGGCAGCATAGGAGGTGGGAAATGCAGCTAAAGGGCACGTAAGGAAAGCCACAGCTGGAAGAAAAACTGCTTATTTTATTTCCGTCCTAACCCCCGCTCAAACAAGCCAGATCCAGAGCTATTGTTTATCCTGAACCTCCCCGGAGGCAGACTTTAGCACGTCTCTTACACAACCCGGCTAATTTTGCATTTCTGACCTACATACAATATTCTACGGTGGCGGGAGGGGAAGCGACAGCATCCCGACGGCTGCGGCTCAAACAGCATCCTCAGTAACAGGGCATCGGAACACGAAAGGCCTTTATCTGATTATTCAGCGTGAAAATTCTCCAATTAATCAGCCTGCTGACCACATTTGCAATATGCTGCCAAGTACTGGATAAAACCTTTTAATTTGTACCCAGCACCAAAATACACAAGGCAAAGGGCGCAGGAGACCACAGGTGCGCTTTAACTTGCTTTGCAGGCAATGACGACAGAAAAATAATAAATTAAAAAAACGCTGTAATAAAGCAGGAGTGTGAATAATTTCGCTGTCATTCTGCATTACAGCAGCCTGGGAAGCCGGGCACGTGAATCGGAACCGGGCACCTATTGGTTGTAGATGACATCATGATATGTCCAGACACAAGCTCCTGGCTTCCTTTATGCTCGGAATAAAATCTGTCTCGCATTGGGTATACTCGAGCTCCCTCTGCTGCTGGAAAACCTTGGAAAAAGCACTCCCCAAACCCAGGCCAGATGGCCTATTCCCGTAGCTTAAGAGCCACTATGCTCCTAAGCATGAAAACTCATCCCCTGCAGCACGGATTTCAACCCCAGGCACCCTCCAAATCCTCTGCCTCATTTCAATAAGTCTACAAAAAACCACAGGGAATGGGAAACAAGTTCTGAGGATGCAGAGGAGCCAGTCACCTTTCTGCTGGAGAAGTGAACGTGCTTGCCCAGCTTGTTGTTGAGGGCCTCGAGGAACATCTCGTCCGTCACCTTCCCCACGTTCATGCACGCGTCGTCCAGAATGGCGATGATGCCCTTGTGCTGCTGCTCCACCAGGTCCACAATGATCTGGTTGTTGAAGTAATCAATCTGCAACACACAAACAGGAATATATTACACATGACTTTGGTGAGTGAAAGAAGAAGGTGTTAGCCCCTGCCTGGTGAACGGTTTTATCATTTGTCTGCCAAGAGCATTAGGCCCAGCAATCACAGTTGAAGCACTCAGCCCGCAATATGCAGGTCACTAGCTAAAATGCAAGCAGGCAGCTATCACAAACACGCTCTTCTACCACTAAAGAGCAGAAAAGAGGATCTTTTACATACCTCCCATTCACTTCAAGAGTTCTCCTAACACTCAGCTGCTACAGAATGCACTTTAAAATAGCTTAATATTCAACTGCACACAGTTACATCAGTGAAAACTGAGGGGAAATAAGAAAAGTGTGAAATCCAGTACAGGACAATTAGTTTACTAAACACACCAATATCCTTTTCCTTTCTTTTTTTCACATGGTGACACATGATCTGAGATCCAGTGCACTCCAGCTCTTTCCCATCCGTTCTAGAGTGGGCTCCTCCACAATCAGGTTTTGAGAGGGGCTGGGCAAATTATCTCAGAGGAAAAGGGAAACCCACTAATTTACTGTAAATGGAGGACCAAAACCCTTAATGTCGATCTAATATGAACCAACATCTTTCCTTTAAAATCTATTTTCTCCCTGGCCTTATTAACTTGAATATCAGAATCACCATTATTTTTCCATTTGAATAGACATTTTTCCATTGAAAAATAGAATATTTTTCCATTGAAACTAGACAAAACAGATGAGCATTTAAATTAGAAACTTCTGGTATCTTTGGTGGCATCTCATCTGCTGGCATCTTAGATCTGGAATCCCCTCTTTTCCAAAACCACGGCAAATACAGAAAGGTTGCTAGATAATGAGCTGGCTTCTTCCACAGCCTGACGTGGAGGCTGCACTGCTGCTGGCGCAGCCAGCATCGACACGGGTGTCCTGTTCACTTGGACAGCAGCTTCCACGGGAGCAGCTCTGAATCTGGGACTGGTGCTGGTGACCCCCAGTCTACCCCTCCGTGCCCTGCCGGCTCACTCACGTGCTTCCAGGGAATCCCCTCACGCTGGTACTCCTCCTGCTCCTGCTTTAGCACCAGCTGAATGAAGAGCTGCTGCAGCTTTTCATTGCAATAATTAATGCAGAACTGCTCAAAACTGTTATAAAAAAAAAAAAAAAAACAATGAGTTTTCTCACGTGGGAAAGAAGCCACAGCACCTCCTTTTAGCAACAGGGCTCACCTGTTATTGTCAAATATTTCGAAGCCGTAGATGTCCAGGACGCCGATGACGGTGTTTTTGCCGTGCACCACGGTGTCATAGTTCTTCACTTCGATCACGTCGTTGATGTGTGTCACGATCCAACAAAACAGGCGCTCGTAGATTGCCTGCCAGCACACAAACAGGGAGGAAATTTGCTCACATTTCCCCATTCTTTCCAGAACCCATTCAACACAGCATTACAAAGCCTACCTCAAGACATTGCCCACAGTAAAGAAAAAAACAGATTAAATTCTACTAAAAATTACTAGCAAAAAGAAAACTGCCCATGAAAACATTTCTTTTGCTTCTAAAACACACAAGCACAAAGGCAAAATCCTAAAGAGGTCAATGGTGCTTCCCCCATTTGATTCCAGTCTGCTTTTAAGCTGGTTAGTATCCTCCACACCTGGAAATTATTTCACTGCACAGATGAGCAAGTGAGAGTTCAAACAGGCAGAGAGACCTGACAGTTGAACCCAAGGGCAGTAACGTAATACTGTTCACCTGTGAAAAAGAAAGGATCATTGGATATAAGCATCTTCAAAGCCTGGAGGTTCAAAGTGCGCTCTGAAGGCATGGAAATATATTAGCTTATTAAAAATGTCAAGTTAAAAACCAAGGAGCCTTCACACTTTAATCCATTCTTCCCTCATCGTTTTATTTCTTAGCTACAAAACACAGTGCATATGCAGAAATAAATTAGCATGAAGCAGGGAATCCCATGTCTCAGCAAACACTGTCACCCAGGAATCAGAAGCATGGAAAAACGTGTAGCCATGAAGGCGTTTCACAATTCTGCACCTTCTTCAGGCATCCTCATTCTTTGAGTGAGTTATACATAGAGCACCAAACACCCAGAAGCTAAAGAAACTATTTGAGTGTCTGAATGAGCTGAATAATCCCATACAAAATCCGATGTGAAGAAAACTGGGACTCACCTTTGCAAAGGCATCTCTGCCGTAGGAGGCTTCCTGCTCCGTGTGCTGCTTGTCGATGACGTCCCGGCCCGTGGCCACGGTGCGGAACAGCAGAGCCTTCTCCACCAGCTCGGCCTTGGTTGACAGCAGGTCTGCAATGACCGACACCACTTTGCCGTTCTCTATGAGGGATGTATCGCCGTCCACAGAGAACTTCAAGTTCCCCTGCAGCAAACAGCAAGAAACTAGACTGGGATTTCTTGGCCTGTTACTAACATCAGTCCGGAAGCCTTGAGTTCACCCACACCTTCATCTGCTGGTCAAGCCTTGCTCTGTGCTGCAGAAGTGCTACCCCATGGCGGGGAAAGAGAAAACACATGGTTTTCTGTGGCCTGCTTGGCCCTTTTCACCTGCAACGGTTTTCCCCTCAAGGAGACCTCAGAAGGGAGCTACAGTGACAGTGCACAGGGGTCTGCGGGTCCGCTCAGTGCATGGAGAACAGCAGGGCTCTCGAGTCTCAACCACGGAGACCACCACCACGCAATTTGGCCTCTCCTGCAGCACAGTCTGCTCCCGCTGGGGGCACAGAACCTACCAAGTGAAGGATGGCAGCCACGATCTTGTAGACGGTCTGAATCTCCTCCTGCTTGAAGCCTATCACCTTCATGGCATCAGCCACGGCTTTGAACTCTGCTCCGTCGTTGTTGGAACACTGCAGAGAAGGAGAGGAGCTCAGGGCACAAGGGTCTTCATGAAACATCGGCCACTGGCAATGGTCAAACTGGCCAAAATACCTCTGCTTGCATTTATTACCAGTGACAATGTGTCTCCTACTGCAGAGGATTGCGTTCCATAAACAGAAGCGAGTGGGCTCTGCCCAGGTAAACACACGCTTGACTTCTAGGTCCAGAACCTCCATTAAAAATAGCAGAGAGGTGTTACCTTTCCACACTCACCCCAGCTTCTGCTATTTCAGGAGTAGTTTTAAGTATTTAAAGATGCATTTACAATTAAGAGCAGGCGCCTGCAGCTCCCTGGCAGCAGCCTCACCTTGAGCTGGGCTCCCGCGCGGAGGTAGCTGTAGGCAGCCGCATCCTTGTGCAGGTGCAGAGACCGCAGCATCTGCTCTGAGCCCCCCTGCAGCAGCTGCACAGAGAGGATTTTAGGAAAAAGAGAGCCCCACAAATAACTTTCTTCATAGTAAATCGATCTCTCACGTTAAATAAATGCTGCTCCTGCTTGCAAGGAAAAACAGAGAGATGAAATTACTGCCACAGCAGAATCAGTCGCACAACCTGGAGCCACCAGCACGGTGTTCACACAGACATGGGCTGCAGTGCTGCAAGGCTCTGCAAACCTCCTCCCAGACCCAACATGTTTACATCTATGACAAGTCACAGATGCGCTTGGCAAGCGCACTGACCTCCTCTGCTCCCTGCAAACAGCATGTTTATTAAAAAGGTGCTAATGTGCTACTATGGGGTACAAAAGTGACAAAATAAATAAATAAACCCAGTTTTCATACCACAAAAGCAAAAAGAAAGGCTCTACTGAGAGGCCCACCATTTCCCCTAAAGGACACCCAGGGGAAGCATCATAGAGCATGGAAGACATTTAAAAGAAGCCAAAGAAGAAAGAAAGTAAGTGAACTTGGTGCCATAAAATTATTTCCATATGGACAAGAGAAGCCTCAAGACAAAAATACGGGCGTTAGATTTGTTATAAATAAAGTGGTGAGTCAAAGTCCGAGATCCACCACGCTGTTTAGTTAACCTCCTTTTGAGTTTACAAAGGTGCTAATGTGCGACTGGAGGATGGAAAACAAAATCTTCCCGAGCTCCCCTCCCAAACAGGCCTCTCCTGATGGGTGACAAATCAAGGGGTCACTTAAGATGCAGCAACACAGGGAATCCCTTGCGAGATACCGAGAGCAGGAAAGCTTGACGCATTTTACTTGTCTTTTCAGGAAAACTCAGAAGCAAGCTGTTGTTTTCAAGGTGCAAATACCAACCTGGTAGAAAGAATGAAAGCTTCGTTCCCCTGGCTGCTGCACGATCACACGAGACTGAGGGGGAAAGGACACACGATAAGTTTTTCTGGATGCGGATGGGCTGTCCCCCAAGCATCTCCCTTTGCAAGCCCATCACTATAACCAGAATAGCCCCAAATTAATGTTATCTTTCAATAAGACTATTACAAATACTATTCGCTAGGCATGAGCACGGAGTTTGAAGTTTCTGCGCCAAAAGACCTGCTTGCGTAACAGCTGCAACCTGCTATTTTTAAGCAGAAATCCCATGTGGTAGCTACTGAATTGCTTTTACGGAGAGTCAAGTAAAAACATCATTTTAGGTTAAGGGTTCCTGGAGAGCTGGCAAGGAGAAACGGGATCAGGGGACTGCAAACATGGTGAGGGACCCCATGGTTGGGGACTTGTGGGGACTATTTCTAAAACACCAGGCCTGGAGGACCCAAACCTCCAATCACTGTAAAAATTAACTATATTTTTAATGCAAGAGCAATATTTTAACGAGCAGTGGATAGCTCCATCTGCAGAATATTCTTCTGAACCCAGTAAGGTAGCACAAGAAAAATGGTTAACTCCAGCCCATGGTCAACAAGTGGCTTATCCTTATTTTATATTGTAAGTTTTAACCATGGAAAATGACTGCCTGTGTGTTCCCACCCCAGCGCAGAGCCACTGCGTTAGCATCAAATCCCTCGGCGTCTTTGAGAGTGGATACAAATTAAACTGGCTCAAGACTATTAAATAAAGGGTCATGATTTAAGCGCAGCTGCAGCCCCGGTCTTTTTTCTTTTGCATGGACGTATCACACGTTAAATGTTTTTCTTTTATAAAACAAAGTGTTTACTCTGAAAATAGACTTCAGGGAAATAATGGGAGAAGAAAATTAGCAGATGTTGTCAACCACACAAATTAAAGCCAGCTGTCCCTCGAGTCATGAGAACTGTTAATAGATCAAGCCCAGCTTCTCTGCAGGGTTTTGCATATTCTGATGTTTTCGGCCACCACTTACTGACATGAAAAGAATTATGCTCAGGCCAGCTTGGAATAGGCAAAAACAAAGTTTCTAAGTGATGACACAAGGTTGTGGCACTATTTCAAAGTAACACTTCTGGGGCCTCCAGTTGCTACTTGCAGACCTAGAAGTCCTCTGCATTAATTCACCAGGAGATCTCAATGCAGAACTTATAAAGAAGGATTTTTGCTAATGTTCAGCTAATCCCAGCTTTGATTCTGGATGCAAAGGACACATCTACATGGACACAGGCTTTTGAGGAACAAGGTCCTCTCCACAGAGAGCTCGGGACGCCGTGCTCTGCTCTAGCAGCACTTCGGTTCTTTCACTAATTCTTGCCAAAAATTAAGCTCTGGATTTAGAGTGATTCTGACACACTAAGGTTGAAAGGAAAACATCCTCATGGCAAAACACCAGCTCTTTACAAATGTAACCACACAACCCCCCGAGCCTGGCTTACCTTTTCTAGCAAGTAGTTATTGATGTGCCCACCTATGGGGTCTCCTTTAAAGTCAAAGTTGATATCCATGTACTTTCCAAACCTGCTGGAGTTGTCGTTACGATTTGTTTTGGCATTGCCAAAGGCCTCTAACACACAGTTGGATTTCAGCAGGATGTTCTTCACCCTTCAGTTCAGACACAAGAGGAAAGGATCAATCTGGAGATTTCCAGGGGAACTTTTTTGCTCTTTGCTGCATGTCACATGCACAGTCCCACAGGAAACCAGCTGTTGGGAACGCTCCTTCGAGCTGAACAAATGTGAACCAAGACCAGATCTCCTTGCTGAAAACGCCGTGAATCAAAAATTCACTCCTTGGAAACGCACCCAAGTTTTGGAACCCCTTGCTTCAATTCTTTGATGAATACTCTGCAAGATGTGTTCAGGCTGGGTGTGATGTTGGCTTCAGCAGAAAGCCACATCCTGCATTTCCAGAACTTTTACGCTAGGACAGGCCCATTTGATAATTCAGGAATACGCAGGCCTGAATGGACCCGGGGAGCCTCCCTTACACCCAGCTGACTGCTCCAGCATGCTCATGCCTCACAGTCTGCCCCAGGAAACATGATTTGTGGTCGTTGCTCTTATTTTAAAAGCTCAAAGGCTTGAGTTTCTCCTAGCTCCTCTACATGATCTTAGCAATCAATATTTAGCAATCGGTATTTCAAAATTTCTAGAGTAAAAGTAGAATCTGACAAAAATAAAAGTGCTATAAAAATAGTGTGGAACGGCTACAGGAGGCAGTCTGTAAAGAGACCCAGCCCAAAGAAAGAGATGCAGGAACAAAATAGTGCCTAATTCTGAGCCAAGCCCTTACCTTTCCACCTCAGCTCTCTGACCGGGATTGGTAATAGCCGCTATGTACTGCATAATGTATTTGCTGGCCTCGGTTTTCCCGGCCCCACTTTCACCTAAAGGCAAGAAAAAACTTAAAATCAGGCAAATATACAAGATAAAACCAAAGCAAATCACTGAACAGTATTGTTAATTGTACCATGATAACGCTTCGGGGGTTATTGTTGTTTTCTAAAGCAATCTTATTTGGGTGTGCTCTGAACATGTTCTAAATCAAGCCCAAACCCTGCTCAGTTGTTGCTACTCTGTTAACCCAAAACCAGCGCCAGTGCCGGATTTCACAGGTCCGCGAGGAGCCAGTGAGCAGAGGATCAAAGGAAATATTGTTGGAGGAAAGAGGCAGCACAAGAGGCTTCTGTTGGGCGCAGCGGCTCGCAGTCCTGCGCTTCGGGCATGGGGACATCAAGGAAACCAAGTGCCAGGAGCCAGCGCAACCGCTCGTGGTACCAGCACTGCTGCTGCTGCCAGGGCAGCCGCAAAACAGAGGACAAAGCCCTGAGCGGCCGCCGGGGCGCGGGGGAGCCGGTCTCTAAAGAGACGGGAACGGAACTGTATTCCCATCAGCAGAGCAGCAAGAGTCATCCCTTTACGTGCGCGGCTTAAACTAATTGCTGCTCTCCAATTAGATAGGCAATAATTGCAAAGGTCTCCACACGCAGATTAACTTGCAAATAAGTTTAAGGTGAACAATACTTTCTCCTTTATAAAACGTTGTTAGCCAAGTCCTCCTCGTTCTGCCCGTAATTCCCCAAAGATGAAGTGTATGCCGTGACGGAGACGCTTTCGGCTTACCCGATATTACAATACAGGTGTCCTTCGAGCGCCTCTTCATGGCCTTGTAAGCAGCATCGGCGATTGCAAAGAGGTGGGGAGGCCGCTCGTACAGCTCCCTCCCCTTGTACTGCTCGATCATGTCGCGCCCGTAGATGTTCAGGTTCTTGTAGGGGTTCATGGAGACCACGACTTCCCCGATAAACGTGTATATCCGCCCCTTCTCGAACCTGTGCAGGGGAGGCGAAAAAGGAGAAAGCAAATTGGTCACAACTGCAGCGAAGATCACGTTTTCCAAGCAAGTTGCCCATTAACGATAAGCAAAGACGAGGGATGAGTTTATGTTATTTGGTTCATAGAGTGGATTAAAGGCAAGTTTTTTTCTCATGTTCTAGCAGTCATCAGGATCCAGGCCAGATAAGTCCAGGTTTTGAAGCCGCTGACCTCGAGGTGTAATGACATTTGCAAGGAAACAAAAACAAAACACAAGCTAAGAAACAAATTACAGCCTTTCAGCACTAGGAATTAGCTTCCAATCACCTTTTTCACTAGGAGGCACTTTGAGATTACCACTGCTGCTAAGGCAAGAGGGAAAGCTGCTGAAGAACATGTTGGTACTAAAAGCCACTAGGCCACTAGCTTCCATTCTGACATGACAGACGGATTCGAAGACGGCAGGCTGATTTTTTGAAGGATGTTTCCATAAAACACACATGATAAAGCATTATCCAGCTGAAGAGCACCCAAGGAGCTTCAGAATAAGAACTGAGGATGTCCTGGGTATTTGCTCAGGAAAAAATGACAACGGACCCAGGGACCAATGTTCAAACCAGGACGCTCTGTCACTAAACACCTGGATGCGCCCTGTATTTAACACTTACAACGTTAGATGGCACCACAGCCCCTCTGCATCCTCCAGCCCGGGCCCGCGTGGTCCTCCATGGGCTGCAGCACCAACCCCAGCATCGTTTAGCATCTTTTTTGGAAGTCATCACCACCTTCAGGTGACGGGCATGATATTCCCAGCTGCTCACAGGGTAAATTGGTGCAACCTCTGGGCAGTCGGTTTGTAGCAAGTGTGATAAAAACTTGGAACATGTAACCCAGAACCAAACCCACAACCTCCTGCGGCCTCTTTTTGCTACTAGAATTCCAGCCGCCTCCATTAAAAGGGCTGAAGAAGTGCAAGGTCTCTCTGTTCCAGCAGGAAGTTCTAACAAAAGGTGTCCTGGCAAGTTCTTCCCAAAATACTAAGGAGTTTAAAACACAGGGATATATTGTAGAGCTGCAAGCTGTCCGGAAGTCACAAAATGATGTCTTGGGAAAGGTAGGAGTGTTATAATAAAGCACGACCCACTAAAACTCAGGCACTCTTGACCAATCGCATCAGAGAAGTGATGGTAACACATAGGGAAGGTGACAGACTGAACTGCTAAGGGAGGGGGACACAAAACCAGTGTGAAAAGCAGAATCGCAGCCCCATCTTGGATGGCTCCGCTGGGCAGGAGGCGCCACTGGGGAGGGTGGCAGGCGGGCGCGCTCCGTCCTCTCTGGTTCATCCTTGGGATCACCAGCAGGCTGCGACGGCGCCGGGGACACCCAACACTCGCCCTATGGGCGGCCGCGGGGAGATCTTGTAGCAGACTGCTCCTCCTGGGTGCTCATTCTATGAAGCTGGCAGAGGCTCGGAGACACAGCGGAAGAGTCTGGAGGGTTTTTTTGTTATTTTTTGTGGGGAGGAAGGGGTAATCTTTGGTCTGCGCGATGTAAACCCGCAGGAATGACAGAAAAGCTGCAAGGGCGACAGTGTCTCTTGGAGCTGGGAGGCAGAAGAGCGACCCCGCGCCTGGCGCCCGCGCGGAGCCGCCACTCTCACCTCTCTCTCCAGCATCAATTATGCAGCACGGGAGCCGCAGTTTAGGTTTCCTCGGCAGCCACTCACTGGCCCTGTAAGCGGAGCCGCCAGATTTGCAGCCTCGGCGGCGGCTGCAAACACACCCAAAATAAATCTGCAAGAGTCCCATGAGCAAACCCCGGGATCGCAACGCATCCGGGCATGCAGCAAGGGGACGCATTTTCCCCTTGCTTCCCAGGCCGCCTAAGTCGGGAACTAAGTCCAGTACCAAAACAGCAAGTCGAATCTGTGCAAGGATGAAGGATATCAGCTCTTTCCTGAGAAGTCTTTATTGCCTTGTTAAAACACTGAGTGATGCTCAGAAAATAAAAACCAGCAGGTCAGTGATGGGCTAGCAAAGCGGGTCAGGGAGAGAAAAGGATCTTACTTTGCTGTGTGTTTTTTATTCTTCAGGGAAGGGGTATTAAGAAAACAAATGTTGAAGTCCATAAGTGAACCCTTAAGCTCCCCAAGCAAAGCAATCTGAAGGGCCTTATCAGCCTGAGGTATCAAAACAAGAAGATTATTTTTTTTTAAATAAAACTGCTATGCATTACAGCTCCGACACGCACCCCGCCAGAAGTGGTTGAATGCCCTGTGTTCATGTCTAATTTTGGTCAACTTGCCGCGGACGCGCCACCAGAGAGCACTCACATTTCGGAGTCCTCCCACCTGACAAACAGTCTGGGCAAAAATAAAACCGTTCTTACCAAGGAAATGATGCAACTTGAAATGAACTCAGTACAAATAAAGCAAAGAGCTGGCCAGCGAGCGTCAGACGCCAACCTCCAAAACATCTGCAGCGGCCAGCATGCCCGGCAGGGCTCCGCACCAAGTCTGCGCTCCTCCAAATGCTGTAGCCAACATTATCAGGGGATTTTGGAGTTAATTTTCGAGTTAATCATGTCCATGATAACTCCCTTGCACTGGAAATGGGAACATGTTGGGATTGCAGACGGGAAGCATCGTGCTGCCGCCTGCAGCTCGCGGTGCCTCCTGAGCCAGCCCGAGGAGCGAAGCTGCTCCTAACACGTTCGGCCCCGGCTTCCCCTCCCTCCACTTGTTCTGGGGAGTAAAACATAAAACAGCTACTGGAACAAACTAGGTCAAGCCACCGTCCATGGCATGAAGTGACTTTAAGGACAGCGAAAGCCTCGGTGGCTCCCGAGGGTCATTCTGCTCAGGGCAAGAGCTGCTCTTACCTGGATGTCCCTTCCTGCTGCGGAAGATTTACATAATATTCTGCTTTACATAGACAGAGACGTACTAAAGCTTCTCCCGTTGTAGCAGGGCAGATGCTCAGCAAACCGATCTGCTCTCACCTCTTCTTCCATCCTCAGCTGATGCTCCAGAAACCCTGCAGGTTTCCTCAGCACAAGGAGGCAGAGCAGCTTCATCAGCTAAGATATCATTTCAAGTGCCTTAACATACAGGAAACTAAAAAACCAGAATAATTTGGAAAAGATGCAGGAGTGTTACAGATACATCCGCTTGTCCAGAGCAAACGTAGCATCACTTGGAAAAAAAAGAATAAGCTGCCGGACCACACTTATCATCTCTATCAAATGCAACCCCAAATGCAGAGCAAACCCCAATATTTAGTGGAAGAAACTCCTCTCTCCTCATGTGTGCATGGGAGGGAGATCCATCTCGTAGCTACATGCACGCTGGCAGATAGAAGAACAGGGGCAACTACTTTTCCCGCTACAAATCCCGGGAGATTTGGGTTTCCTGCTCCCCAAAGGGGCACCCAGTATCCAGCTACTCCTTCCCACCACCTACGTGCATTCAAACGCCAATTCCACTAAGACTTTAATTAAAACTGATATTAATGAAGAGGCCGAGAGCTTCTAGGATGTTTTCCTGAAGGAAGCTGAACTCAGAGCAGACGCCTGGCAGGGCAAGAGTATTGACATGGTTTAAAACTGCCCAGCGAGCCGGACCGGGACAAAGGAATGACTATTCTGCACAGGGAAACAGGATGATTTTGCTTAAACACACTTCAGTTGAGGTTTCTCTAAGAACACATCAGACTATTGTGTCTTTTATACCGATAACAGGTCTCTATTGCACATTCGGTGTTACTTAAAGGGCCTATTTTAGGCAAATCTCAAAATAAATTCAGCTGTCGAGAGGAAAGACTGACTTTTGAGCCTTTCAGTAACTTGTTCGCAGGCTGAATTACAGCGAATCAGCCTCATCAGAAGAGAATTCAGATAAACAGGATTCGGGCTGGCAGACGCGGAGCTAAAATATTCTTACTGCAGTTAGAAAAACAAATCCAAGAAAAACTGTCCGGTCAATATTACCTCCCTGTTCTAGGAAAACAACCCAAGACTGTCCCGACTGGATGCACATGCCTACAGCGCTTCAATCCGGCCTAGCACCAGAGGGAAGAAATTGCAGTTTAAGTTCATTTAATGTGCAGGTGAAACAGCTTTTTGCTTGCATTCGTCCCACGTGGTCTCGGCGTTCACATGCTGCCAGCTTAGCAAAATAGGAAATGCCATTGGCCGTGCGCTCGGCACCACTCCTTTCCTGTATGGAGGGAACAGAGGGCAGGGTGAGGAATACTTCATTCATCCGCGATTTTCAGCCCGAAAGAAGGTTAAAAGCTCCTTTGTCTGGATGTAGACTTTTCACCCCCCACACCAAAGAAAACACTAAAACAGGGGTGATTGGTGCCACATCCCAGCTGCTCGGACACAGCAGAGTCGCAGATCAACCCTGCAGCTTCGCAACCCAGCAGGTAGAGCCAGGGCAAGGGAAAATAGAAGAACTAATGAATTAGTGCTGAAGTCACAGGACACAGCCAGCTAGCTAGAAACGAGCATGGAGTTAAAATCCCTTTCCTTAAATGCGAAGTTAAAGCACTATCCTTGCACTGAAGAAACGCCAAACCACTAAACATAGGAGTCGCTGAACGCTCATTTCTATTTGCGTCAAAAGGCGGAATGAGCTGTCGCTCTCCCCTGCAGCTCAGGGACTATTGCACATTCTTCCATAGCTGGAAGTGTTGCAGAAGACACAAGGAGACTTGAAGTAGGTAACGTCGAAAACGGGGGCTCTGTGGAGAGGATGCAGTAATCCCGCTTTGAGCGGGACACTGCACTGGGTCGTCTCCTGAGGTCCTGACAGGAGAGAAACTACTAGGCCTGGGTTGGCCACCAACACCACCTATGCCAAATCTCTTCTTAATTTGTCAAATAAAAACACAATCTTTAAAGAGATAACTACAAACAAGAAAAAGACCAAGCTCGAAAGCCAGGAAGGGCCTTTCTGCATCAGCTGCAGCAAACGCACAGGAGCGGCTGGAGCTCTGCTTGCAGGAGAGCTAAAGCAGCGGCCAGAGACCCAAAACAACCGTGGAAGATGAAGGGCAGAAACGATCACGACAGACACGTCAGCAGATGTGCAGCAAGCAGCTAGAACACGCACTCAGACCTCAAAAGACTCCACAAACCCACAGGGCAAACTAGAAGGGATTTAATCTGGCCAATTTAGTCTTGAGATTAAGCAAGATCATTGTCAAGGACAGAGTCCTGAAAGAGCCTTCCAACAGAGGCAGCAACGACTTTTGAGTCTTGCTGGATATTGCAGAATTTATCTGATTTGTTTAAATTTGGATTTGTTTACCATAATATTCCAACCTATGATTCCCAAAATCTTTAGCGTTGGGAATTCAGCTTTATTTGCAGCATTTCACACCGCTGCGTTGCTGAACGCTTCCTTCAAAGAGAGCAGCAGATAAAACTGCAGCACAAAAGATGAAACCAGTGCACGGTCTGGTGGCAGCGCAGATCTAGATCGTGCAGAGGACACAGGCGATTCCTGCTCCCCGGACTGCCAGGGTGGGAATTCTGCAAGGGCAGAGCTGGCTGAAGAGCATCGTCAAGGACTCATTTTCCTTCCTGAATAACAACCAATCTCCCAAGCGATGTTGCAGGAGCTGCAACCCAACGGGAACGGCAAGAAACACTCAGAAGAAGCAAAGACCATGGCGGATACTCCTCTCAGCTCCTCCTAACCTCTCCAGCAATCTAAAGGAATAAAAACATTTACTGCCCATGACTCTGGCACAGCAGCATAGCCGTACAAAGAAACAGAACCCAGAGACTTTCCAACCCACTAACACTTTCCAAGCCATCTCCTTCCTCAGTGTTTAATATCCTATGCCACCTTCCCAATTTTCTGCATACACTGCTCAGCACAACCAGATATTTACGTCTAAACACAACTCTCTACTCCACAACCCTAAAGCACCCAGGTACAAGCACAATATTTCACCATTTGTCTGTGCAGATGCTTGGAGACTCCTTTCTGCAGTCAGCTGGCCACGAGTTACTGATGCTCAGACGCTGCTTTGTTCAGTGAGAAAGAAATATTCTGCCGGGGTTGAGCTTGTGCTGATCTGCGGGCGCTGCTGGAGCCTCCTGAATGCAGCTTTGTTTGGATGCAGGGCTCAAAACACCCAGGAATCATCTTGCAGGGGCAAGAGACAGCGCGCAGGCCGTGGGCACTCCAAAACGCAGGCTTAGTCCTTTGGTGACTACAAAATCAAATTAGATTCATCCCTGCTACTCACACAGGCCACGTAAACGATAATGCAAAAATATGACTGAGATTTCTGCCCATTTAAGGCTTCTCTCAGAGTTATTGCCACAATCTACGTGCGCTCACCTAGCCAAAATCTTCGAGCACACAGTCCCCTAGCAGAGACACTGTTTGTTTTCTCGGTCCCGAGAGCAGGCAGACTTCTTCAAGCGTTTATGTGCTTTGCAGCATGATGTGACTTAACGCAGGTCTTGTGGTTTGGCTCCTGAGCTGTCCTAGCAGCAGAGCGGATTGCCGACTCCGGCGAGTGCTGCGGCCGGTGCAGATTCCACCTCCGGCTGCCCAGCCAGCTCCGCTGCCAAGCGCTTCCTCCTGCCACGTCTGCTGCGAGGACGGGAACGGTCAGCGCGAGCGTCAGCCTCTACCAACAACGCGGGGGTTTTGCAGGGAAAACAAACAAGTAACTGGGAGCAGCAGCAAGCAGAGCTCGGACGGATCTCCCGGCTGGACGCAGCTGCTTTCCGGAGCAGCAGCACCCTGAGCTGCCTTTGCTGCAGCTTGCTCAGCAAAGAGAAGTGGGACTTCATTTTAAAAAGGAAATAACGAGGGAAGGAGAAGGATCGGGCCATTTGCTTTAAGCAAATCCACAGATTGCGGGGGATGCCGTTGCCTTGGGTCTAGACACCAACAGCTCCAGTCGCCGCCTGGGCCAGAGGGCCGTAAGCAGCGCAGGGGAGAGCAAAGCAAAGAGCAAATAGTCTGCGGGCTATTCAGATCCAAAACACTCTTCCATTTGGGCTTTCACCCCTAAAAAATTCCACTTTTTTGGGGTGGAGTGCCTTTTTCTTTTTTTTTTTTTTTTTTTGCTTATTTTCTGCCTTATGTTGAAAAACGGCAGCCTGACCCAGCAGTGCAAAGTCGCAATGCTCTTCTCAGCCTCTCCACGTTCGGAAAATAAATCGAGCAGCAGCTGTCCTGGAAGACCAATTGCCAAAATAAAATAAAATAAAATATAAATTAAAATAAAATATAAAATACAATAAAATATAAAATAAAATAAAATATAAAATAAAATAAAATAAAATAAAATAAAATAAAATAAAAAAAAATAAAATAAAATAAAATAAAATAAAATAAAATAAAATAAAATAAAATAAAATAAAATAAAATAAAATAAAATAAAATGGAGCATTTGGACATCTCAAAATATTTGGATTATTTGGAAAGGATTAAGAATCCAGGTTGTCTACCAGGTGTCCATAAAGCCAGAAAAGTCTCAACCCTGACACGTCCAAATCACACACAACCCTCATGTATTTAAAATATTTTATGTCAATTGAGCTGTAGCAGTTATTACCACACTACTGCATGCAGACACACACATCTATACACACATTTGCATGTGATATTGATGTGCACAAAGAAAAATCCCTTCAGCCACAAGGGGAAACTAAACATTGAAGTTTATATTTCACCCAGCTTGTCCCAACAAACCTGGCACAGGCTCTCCTGGTCTGCCCAAGTAACAAACCCATCACTTGGACCCTCCTGCAGGAAATGCTCCTGCAGCTCCTGCCCACGCCAGAGCGACCCGATGGACTCGCAGATAGTGACGGTGTTCAAGGGCTCCTCCGCGGCTCACACGGAGCCAACGAAGCTGCTACAAACCCCGGTTTGGTCGAAAGCGGAGCGGACGGTACTTATGAAATGGCTCTTTTTCCTCCTAAATAGATTTGAGGTGACTTACAGGACGAGAAGTGAAGCTCAGTTATTTCCTGTTCGCATCTTTCCCCTTTGAGAGAGGGGGCCAAGGAGTTTGGCGCTTTGGCTCTACCCTCATCCCGAGCACCTGCTCTGTCCCTGGAACCAGGGTAGAGCCCGGGATAACCGCGTACGGCAGCATTCCGCACACGGAAAACGTGGGTTCGATAAGCTCCCGCTCCGGTGCATAGGTCACTGAACATAGATAAATAAAGGTCAAGAAGTAAGGGCAGTCATTAACGTCTTATCTCCAGCTCTCAATCCCATGCTGCAGTGAATAAAAAGGCAGATATTACTGCAACTGCCTCGGTGTGGCGGTCAACCGGCTTGGGCTGCTGGAGCTCCTCCCTGGGGCTCGCATCTACGGATGTTCCCAGTCACCAGCTCCGAGCACCTCTGCTGCTAGGGAAGGAGCAACCAGGGCTTTGAAGCGACCACGTGTGTCCTGCAGACACCCTGTGGTCCTTGGAGGGGAAGGGCATGTGGGGAGAAGGCCAAAGGCTTTAGGAAATGGCCTCCGGAGCCTCTGATAGGAGAAAAGGCCCTTCCTGCATCCGAACACAGTGCTGCAAGCTCAGGCCAGGCAGAGCAGCACCCAAGGGAGCTCAATGCCGCTTCCTGTAGTCGTGCAAGCCCAGCTGGTTCCTCGGGAGACAACAACGGTCACCCGCGGCCAAAGCAGCGCCCGGGCAAGGGACTCGTGCACGGCCACTGCGAACAATCAGGGGAAGCCCTAAAACACAGCAGCAAAATGCAAAATGCAGTGCAAACAGGCGGCAGCGACAACTCACCGCTTCCCCTCACCACCTGCGGCTGCTTCACCAGCATCACTGCCCGCGGTCTCTTCCTTCCTCTCCCTTTTGTTTTGGGGATGGAGGGGTGGGAAGCCATGAAGAGCAGAGATGATGTGACTGCATCACCTCAGGCTGTGAGTTTAGCTTTTATTTTTAGCTTAAACAACCCGAACTTTATTACTGTCCCTGCACAAACTGCAGTGACCCAGATCTCTTCAACAGTAGCATCAGCGCTACCTCCCAGATTTGATCCCTGATGTTAGAAAGGTTGTTTTTCCACAAAAGTCACTTTGGGGACACCCACGTCACCTTTGCCGTCTGCTCCGGGGACACGTTTGCTCGCGTGAGCTGGTGCAAAACAGCCAGCCAACACCAGGGCCTTGGAACTCCTCGGAAAGCAGCCCAGGGGCATCTTCCAAGCCAGGATAACCAGGATAACCGTCCTTCAGGATTGCCAGCTGGCTGCCACGGGGCTTCACCGGACACCAGCAGCTGCGTGAAGCACCTCCATGACCCGCACGGGGCAGGAGAGCCCAAAGGAGCCAAAGGCACCAGCTCATGCTGCGGTCGCCTGATCCACAGGCGCATCGTGCACCACTGGGCAGCTGTGGATTAAACCTGCGGTAAAACCAAATGACGCTGCTAACACCCAGCATGCGTTAATCTGCAAACAGGAGAGCGAGGAGCCTCCCGTCACACTTCGTGGGTGCGTAAGGAAGGTCGTGTTGGCACCCGAGGTCTGGCACTTGGCTGGGAACCCCCAGCAGCACTGCAACTGCAGACACCCACCGCACACACTGTAACACAGCACCTCCACAAACCAGGGAGACTTTCTGAAACCTAGGATTCTTCCCCATCATTCGTGCCACCGTCTTTCACTGCTCTCCTTGTTCGCTGCTCACCCCTTCCCGCTGAGGGCGGGTTTTACGCTCCTGCTTTCACAGGGCACCAAAATCACCTGGTTCCCAAGTTCACGCTGCAAACATCCACGTAGGGGACAAAGCGATACAACATGGGCCACCAGCAGCCTTGCTGAAGGACAGCTGCTTCAGTGCTACCGCAATCATCACAAATATCACCTCCAGCACTCGCTCCAGCTGCACAAGCCCACTGCTATCTGTCAGCTTTTGCAACACCTAAAGCGACCCACGGAAATCAAAAAGTCATACAGAGTCATAGGTTGGCAGGGACCTATAGAGATCATCCAGCTCGCTCAGTCTCTCCTCACCAGGTCGATGCTCCAGTCCCTTCAGCATCCTCGTGGCCCTGTGCTGGACCCTCTCTAGAAGCTCCACATCCCTCTTGTCCTGGGGAGCCCAGAGCTGCCCCCAATGCTCCAGGTGCTTCCCCAGAGTTGAGCAGAAGGGCAGGATCCCAACGGATCCTCACGTTCAGGCTGAACTGAACAGGTTGAAGATCGCTTAGTAAATCCACGGTCACAGACCGAAGCACACCCAAACACTGCAGATTACAGACCTTTACAACCCACTGCTTGTTCACAACTGCACCTTTCCTGTCCTCTTATGGACCCTGGAATTGGTGCCCTCCCTTGCCTGCCTCATATCCATCCTTAGGGGAAAAAAAAGCAGGGAGAGAAGAAGAAAAATCGCTAGGAAGGACTGTCTGCATCATCCCACCACAAATACAGGGTGAAAAAGACAGTGCCAAGCCCACCTAAGCCTCAGTTCAGCTGCAGAAGCCTGGCAGGTGCTGGCATTAGGGTTCCCACCATGAAAAGCCCCCTGCAAAGTCAGCGTTTTGACAGCAGCATGGCAGGACCACAGTCAGCCCGGGGACAGAGTTGAGCTCCCAACAGTGGAGCAAAGCGCCGTTTGCCCCACGGTACCGGCAGGAACCCACCGGTTTTGGCCAGGACGCGCAGAGCAGCATCAGGAGGAGCAATCGGGGCAAAATGAGCTACGATCTAAAACCACAGAATCCCAGAATGGTGAAGGCTGGAAAGGACCTCTAGAGATAACCCAGTCCAACCCCCTGCACTCGCAGGACCACCCAGAGCTCATGGCACAGGACCACATCCAAGCGGGTCTTGAAGATCTCCAGAGAAGGAGACTCCACAACCTCTCTGGGCAGCCTGTTCCAGTGCTCTGCCTCCCTCACTGGCAGGAAATTTTTCCCTAAGTTCCTGTGGAACTTTTGGTTCTTCAGTTTGTGGCCATTTCCTCTAATTCTGTCGGTGGCCACCAGTGAAAAGAGGCTGCCCCATCCTCCTCACTGTCTCCCTTGAGGTACTTATAGACACTGACCAGGTCCCCTCTCAGCCTTCTCCTCTCCAGGCTGAACAGTCCTACCTCCCTCGGCCTCTCCTCATAAGGCAGACGTTCCAGGTCCCTGATCATCCTGCTGGCCCTGCACTGGACTCTCTCCAGCAGTTCCACATGCCTCTTGTACTGGGGGGCCCAGAACTGGACACAAAACTCCAGATGTGGCCTCACCAGGGCTGAGTAGAGGGGATCCCCTCCCTTGACCTGCTACAGACGCTCCTCTTAATGCATCCCAGGACCTCATTGGCCTTCTTGGCCACGCGGGCACCCTGCTGCCTCGTGGTCACTTGTCACTCACCATGATGCCCAGGTCCTTCTCTGCAGAGCTGCTCTCCAGCAGGTCGGTCCCAGCCTGTGCTGGTGTTTGGGGTTATTTCTCCTCAGATGCAGGACCCTGCACTTGGCCTTACTGAATTTCATGAGATTTCTCACCGCTCAGTTGTCCAGTCTGTCCCGGTCCCTCTGGATGGCGGCTCGCAAACGCAGTTTATTAGCTTTACGACGGCAGTTTATTGGCTGTGGCCATGCAAGAGTTGGGCAAGCAAGCAGCACGTTTGGCAACGCTGCTTGCTGCGGGATCAGGGTATTATTTCAGCTTTTGCCAAGTGATTTGGGGAGGCATCTGAACAAAAGTTAATTTTCTGTTTGGAAAACTTGCCACAGCAGAAGGGCACACGCTGTCCAGCCAGATGTCACCTCCCGCAGGGCCATCGTCATCGTTCAAAGAAGGATATTAAGGGCACGAACATCCCAAGGGGATGTCAAAGAAATGAATGCAATTCAAAACAGCCACAAACAAGGTCCAGTGACCTCTGGACCCAAGAAACTTTGCTCATAGCAAGCCTGAGTCAGGCTCCTACCTTTAGCAAGACCGGCCTAACTCCCCAAACCAGCCCCTTAACCAGCTCATCCCGGACTTGCGCAGCTGGTCTCTCAACACCACTTGGCTCACGCTTTTTTCTCCTGATAAATCCGTAGTAAACACAGGACAAATATATTCGGTCATGTAATGTCAATCTGGCCTTTGCCAAGAAGACACTTAATAGTCACAGCCTCGTAGACAGAGGATCATAAAAGCCCAAATGAGAAACGTGCTCTTAGCAAGCTGATTACTCCAACGCTGGTGACGTTTTCAGTTTCTTCCTTCTGCAGACTGAAGCTCTGTGTAGTTGTCTCAAAAATACACCAAAATGAAAGGAAGGACCAAGCTTATTTTTACAAGAGAGGCATCTTAATGCCAGATCCTTCTCCAGCACCATTCCTGCTGCTCTCTCGAGGATCAGGGAAGGAGGCTGCAGGACATGGAGCAGGGGGTGCCCGGTGAGAGGGGCTGCCCCCGCCATGCCCACAGCTGCAGAGGTGACAGCAGCAGCCCCTGTCCAACAGGACAGACATGGGAACTTGCACCACGACCCGAAGGAAACCAAAGTTTATGTTTAACACAGTAGTAAAATAACAGCTGAGTAGTTTGTACAAGTTATAAAGTGAGTCAAGAGGAGGAAAAAGGAAGTAAGTTTCCAAAACAGGATTAGAAACTAAAGCAAAACTCCAAAATGCATTCACGGGCCCAGTCAAAAGTCTCAGCTGTTCCCGACACCATCTAGTTCTCATCTGCTTTCCCGGAGCTCAAATGAGGAGCCCGGCAGGAGCTGCTTTCCAGGCCGCCCCTGGTGCTGCACCAAGGCCCAGCTTCTCCAAGGCTCCAGATGTGCCCAGGCTCTGAAGAAATCCTCCATCTCCAGCGGCCTTCAGAGAATGGGGAAATTTTTCACTGCAGAGCCCTAGCTCCTGCATCAGTGAAACAGGCCAGGAACAGAGGGTTAACCCTCAAAAATCCCCTGTCCCTGTGCTTGGCACGGAGCTGCTCTGGCCCGGTGGTCCCCTACAGCCTGCATTGCTACAGTTCCTCTGGAAGCCACTCAGTTTCTGTCATTTTCTGGGTGAAGAATCCTTTTGAATAGCATCATGCACCTGGTTTCATCAGCGCTCTGTTACGAGGTAAGCCACTAATGTAAGGATTTAAATACTGTACTCGGTGCCTACCTGCCTTCACCTTCAGCAGGCATCTCTCAGGAGCTGGTTCTTTTGCAAACAGTTGCAAGCTGCAGCCTCAAAGCACTTCAGCTAACATGCAAAAACTGCAGGTGCACAGGTAGCAAGAGTTAAAGTTTATTCCTGCACATATCCGCACATATTCCTGCACATATCCACATACCCGCAGGCCAGGCAAGCCCAGCTGCCCCTATACCCCTGCTGCACCAAATTCTGCCTTTTTTTGTAGACCTCTTGAGCAGCCCTAAGTCCTCGTCCCCTTTTGCAGTTTTTGGTTTTCAGGTAACCGACCTAGCTGCTATAAGAGAACCACAGCTGAGCATACGCCTTCCCTCCCAGCGCCGCCAGCACCAGAGCCTCAGGGATGCTGCTCCCCGGCTGCTCCGCTTCAGCGGATTTTCCTCTCAGCAGTTGGTGGATGCGACTGTTAGTGCTCAGGATAGCTAAGAATCTGCAGGATAACTGAAGGGAAATAAGATAAATAGAGATATAGTAAATAAGAGAGTTGTGCATTTAGAAGCAGCCCCTGCTGTATTTCAGTCCTGTGCGCACTGACATTTTGCATGCTGTTGCCACGGCAAAGATCCCATCAAGCCTTAAACCACTTTCCTGCTAAAAGTGTGACTTTGGTGCGAAATAAGTCGCATCTGCCACAAGCCTGGCTCGACCCAAATTAACAAAAGCTTCCTGAAGAAGAGAGCAGGCTTTAAAGCAGAGTTGCTCTAAGATTTTAAACAGACTTTGTAATCCCAACCCATCTCTCAGCTGCTTCAGATGTGTGCGATGCCAAAGTACTTATAAAAAATAATTTAAAAAACACCTACTGGTTACCTTTGCTCTAGGAAGCACAACTACTACACGTGGGCACACAATGTGGCTTTGGGAGTTACATGCAAACTGACCGACTTTACTATTTTTAAGCTCTCTTGGAAACTTGTATTTAGAATAGATAAAATGCAAATTGCAATCTTTTTTGCAAAACTCAAACATTTGCTCTTTGGATTACTCAAAATAAGCACTTTAGAGCTGCCATCAGTACAGCATAGGACGAGTGATGACCCTAAGCGTACACAAGGTGAAATGAAACCAAATTATTATGGAAAATGTAGTAATGTGCATGCTGACACCCTAACAGCTCATCTGTTTGCAGAAAGATGGACTGTATGAAGAACATACCAATATTTTCACAATAAAAAAGGCTTACTGTGAGATATACAATCTTCAGTGGCCGTGTATCCCACTTGTTGACTATAAGTAAAGTATTTAGTAAGACAACACACACATCAACAGTTCCACTTCTTAATGAAGGGCCAGGGCAGGCAGGACAACACTGCAACCAGGAACAGCCCCATCACTGTCACTACAACTGCCATGAATTTTACATCTCAGACAACATTATATAAGTCTCTTGGACAAACCCAATTACTTTTTCAAAAAGATTATTCCATGAATATTTGAAAAATTCACTCCAGTAAGTTAATGCCTCGTTGTATCCTACATCCTACCCCTGACTTCAGTGACACTACAGGAACTGTTCAGAGCTATTTGCAGTGCCAGTTCTTTCCCTTTTTTATAAGGGCAAACTTTGGGATAAAGTTGCATGTTCAATTTATTCAAATTTCAATGTTATTTTCAAGCTGCATTTCAATTCAAAAGGACATATAGGCATTTTAATCCTTACCCATAACGACGTGCATTGTATGCTTAGAAGCAAGGAGCAACAGTATTTCCAATATTTAGTGAAGGTCTGGGGGGAAAAAAAAATCATTCCACATTCCTGCATGGAAAGCAAATATAATTACTAAGAAAGACATAAAAAAGGAGTTTACAGCATGAAGCTCTCGGTCTGGTCCGAGACAGAAGCCGGCAGGAAAGCATTCCGCTAGATAAAATTTGATTCTCTTTCTTTAGAGCAACAGTCCTCGACATGGCAGCAGCCTCAGCCTCCACCTGCCCACACAAACGTGCTGCCAATTAAGGTTGTTAACATTTTTCCCCAGTTAATCACCGCTTCCCTGCGCACCGCATCCAGGCCAAGCGCTCGCGCAGTGCCCGCAGCAGGGTCAGATGCCACCACGGTGACAGCAACGACACGGAGCATCGGCCCGGCCCGCCGCGCAGTGCAGTGGGGTGCTCCCACGGGCAGAGCAGGCCTCATAATTATGGGGCTGAGGAGCAGCCTCCCTCCCCGCGGCTCAACCACCGGCCTCGAGCGAAACCAGAGCGGCTCGGCTGCTTCCCAAGCCCAGTGCAACCAGAGGAAATTCAGAGTTCTTTCGGCGGCAGAAACAGCACATTAAAGTTTCTGGTAGTGCTAAAACACCAAGGGATTTTGTTTTACAAAGTAATACTCAAAATGCCTTGGGGCACTGCAGAAATTGTGGAGCCCCCAGAGAAAGTGTCCTCCCAAGGAGGGCTCCTGGGAGGTGCATGAAGGACAGGAGTGGCCAGAGGAGCAAGAGGGTGGCACAGGCTGGTGGAGGGAAGGGGGAGACCATCCTGATCGGACAAAGCTCATACTGGCAAACCCTTGGATTCGCACCTCCACATCCACCCTGGTGTCACGTGTCTATTCATCACGGTTATATTTCAGATCTGCCACCCAGGAACCCACCACAGACCCTGCTGCAGGTTGCGCATCTTCCTGCACCTCCTGTTCATCCAGGAAAGCCCTGGTTTGTATCATGTTTTATGGACTCTGAGCTTTCTTCCACTGTTTTGGTCTATGCTGCCCACAGAGGAGATGGCTGTTCCCGCAGGAGACGTCCTAGCTCCTACGAGTGACCTTACAGAGGGCAAGTCCTCTGAGTGAGGAGTCCTATGAGTGACCAGAGCAGCTCCTTGCTCTCTAGGGAATCCACACAGCACCATGCTCTGACTATAAGCGATTTATCCCCCTCAGTTGTCCCCTGCTCCATCCTCACCAGCCTGGAGATCAACAGAACCTCCACAAAACCCACTTCACCAATACAAAACCAGGTTCTTGCTCCAGCTGTAGTTTTGCAACAGCGAAACTATCCATGGAATGGAGATCAGTCCTGGGACTGTCTAGGGAATTAAAACCTGGGATGGGGGGGTTCATTAATACTAATCACCTACTCCCATGAGCTGGAGGAGGCCGAGGTCCTCAGCAACCAGCCAAGGGCTGCAGGGGATGGCAGCAAGGCCAGTGCTGGCGCTTTGTGAAACTCAACCCTGGGCAATGCTCTCACCAGGGCACCGAAATGGCAGGAACATGGATGGAGACGGGGCCAGAGCTTCGCTCAGGGTTTTGCTGTCCCTAGGAGGGACAAATAGGAGTAGGAAAAGCAAGACAAAAACTCATAGGTAAAGTTCAGTGGCTACTGGATAAAATACTAAGCAGCCTCAACGACGCACATAACGGCAGGTCGTATTTTTTGCTATAGATGGATGTAGCGATCCTGCTAAACATGAATCATCTTTGGAAGAAATGCCAATTCTACCAGCACAGTCACATCTGTGCACAGAGAAGAAGGAACTAAGCTCTGAACTAAAAAAAAAGAAAAGCTACCTTATGTGAACAATGTGTCCAAATGTGCCAGGGATCTGCCTGCTGCACTGTTTTAAAGCCAATGTTTCCTAAGGCTATGAGATGGTTGTATGTGGAATAAGTGGAACTACATCACATACATCTTCAAACGGATGATCTGACACAGGTGACTTCATGAGATCTTGGAAGAGATGCTGCAGGGATTTGGTAAGGAAGCAAATCAAAGGGATGAACAGATGCCAAGTACTCGCTACTTAATAGGTGATTTATTAGTAGTACTTGATTTTTTTTCTTCTCTGTTATGTAAGTCAAGGGAAATCTGGCAAGAAAAATCCAAGCTGCAAGGAGAATGGCTAATTATGGTCTGCAAATGAGGAAGCCACAAGGAAATCATTGACAAACAAAATAATGGGATCCAGAAGGACTAAAAAAGAGATGATTAATAGTGTGCATAATTACAGAACAGAACAGCAAAGCAAAGGATTTGCACCAGGATAATGTGAGTGACGTCCTGCGGCTTCTAGGAAGCCTGGAGTGATGTCAGGTAAGTAGCAAGACCCTGAGGAACATTTGTGAAGATGGACATGGGAGAAAACGAGGCCAGAAGGAGACACCCCATCACAACACACTCAGAACAGAGATTTAGCAGAGAACTTCTCCAGTAACTACACTTGTTAATTCTAAAAGATGCAATTTCAAGTGGAAATCCTCCATGCTCTGCAGCAGCACAAGGATAACAGAGCAACGGGACAACTCCAGGAGCAGCAGCGACAGCAGCACCGAGGAGGGAGGCCAGCACAAGGCAACAGTAACGCTCCCCACCTCGGATTTATATTGCGGGTCTCAGTAACTGCTGCTGGGCTTCAAATCCATCTCCTAGAGCAAAACGAGCACAGCCACATCCACTCATTATCAGGAGGGAGTTCTTTAGCTTTCAGCATCACAAAGGAAAAGTGGAAAGCAAATTTCAGGGGCTTAAAAGTCAGAAAGGAGAAAACAAACATCAGTATGGTTAAATTCATCAGTGCTGGTTACTACTTCACAGAGGACGTCCTCACTGGTAGATGGAAGCTTTGTACAAGCCATGGGATGGAAGACTTTTTTTTTTCCCCACTTGATTAAATATATATATATATATATACACACACACACACACACACACATGTGCACTGAGTTTTTGGCCCTGGAAGTGCTGGTAGGTGCACCCAGCCCTACCGACACCAGCTCAGAGCTCGCTGCTCTCCTCGGCACTGCGCTCGCCCCACATCCGTGGTGCTCTGCTCCTCGGGGAGCGGCAGCGCCCACTGCCCACGCAGGGACAGCGGATGGGGACCCCACTGTGTCAGCCCAAATCCCATCACACAGGCACATTTCTTGGTACGTGGCCGTCGGCACTGTCGGCTCCCACCCCTAACACCTCACTCAGGTAAAGGGACCTGCTGGCTCACCCAGACCACATGGGGCTGCAACAAGTCAGGGCGGCTGCATAGGAAAGGCAGGAGGATCTTTTCCTTTTCCTGCAGGCTTTCCCAGATTGGTTATTACGTTCCTCCAGGGAGCCAAGAATTTGACATGTTGGGTGAAAAAATCCTCTGGCAGCGCATGAAGCCTGTGGAAACTGTGTGGGAATCACTCGTGCGACAGGGCTGCTGACACGCAACGCGGGCAGGGTCCAAGGCACAAGGGAAAGCCATGGAGCAAAAGGATCTTGATAAAAATAACCCCCCTTATCAATATTTTAAGATCCTGACTTCTTATAAAAGCCATTACAAACACTTCCTTGCTCCAGACTTTCCCCCCATCCCCAGTGCAACATAAAACCTATGTCCCAACCAAACCCATCTTTCTGCAAGAACCTGTTCATTTGTCCCATCCTGCAATTTCTTTGGTTTTAATGACATACAGGTCTTCAATAAATGTACCTCTAGCACTTTTTTTTCCTTTAATGGAGTCAAGGTGCTACTATTTGCCTTCAAAACGCACTTCAAGATTTTACAGCTACAGGGGCCATGCAGGAAAGGCAGAAGCTAAAAGTGTGGCATCAGTTGGAGTTTAATGGATTAAAAGTTTGACCCCACTGAGCATCTTCCAGGATCCAACTCTGATCTGTCTGCTCCTCAATATAGTTTTAAAGGTCCCAAGTTACTTCGGAGGATAAAACAAGTGAAATCCTCCAAGCTGTGTGTCTGTATAGGGTCTAGTCACTAAATAAATATTCTTTTGGCAGAGTAGCTAAACCAGCAGCTAAGAATCAGCTCTGGGAGAGTCTCCTCGGAGAACACCCAGGTCTGAGAAGGGGCCTCCCTAAGCACAGGAACCCAAAGATCTCAGCTGGCCACTAAAATTACTCATAGGCTATGGTTTGCCATCCGGCCCAACGCAGGGAATGCAGTCGCCTTGGAGAAATCATGGAAAAAGTGAAGCTCGACCTGCGCCAAGGCGGCTGCTTCAACCACGTCTTCAACCAGCGAGCGGCAGGTGCTGCCCTGCTTCCTCCGTGAGAGCTCCAAGATCCCAAATCCAAAGGGAACAGCAAACCACAGAACAGCGGCCGTTAAACAGGGGGACCTGCTGTCTCACGGGCTCTGCCCATTCCAGGGGCCCGATCGCCACCAGCCGACCCTCCTGCTGCCACTGGGCAGGACCGCGCATACCTAGAAAGCATGAGGGCAGCTGGAAGTGTTCAGTTCAAACTGAACTCTTTGTGACAACAGACTCACCCTTCCCCCTTTCGAAGACTCCCCACAAAAGTAAATCCTTAATGGAAAACACAGTTAGTACCAAGTGATTAGAAAGATTAAGCAAGAGATTTCCAATTATTTCAAAATGATGCTGCTTGTTTATAGTTTCCTATCAAACCTGGCCTGTGTAGTTTTATACCAGGCTTAAAAAGGTTTATACACATCTACTTTTTTCCCCCTGGCCTTTCCTCAAAGGGTTTTAAGCCCAATACAACTATTAAAGATCGAGCCAGCGCCAGGAGATGTCTAGCTGAGGAATGTCTGCATCCGCGAAAGCCAGGACACGGCGCAGCCCGAAACGCCGGAGCTCGCACCGAAAAAGCAGAGACAATCTTTGTTCTTGTTTGTTTTGCTGGAGACAGAAACGCTACACTTAACAGGAAAAATAAATAAAAAGAAAATGAATATTCCCCTTTTTATATAACCCATGCGTGCACGTTGACACTAACGTTCTCCCTTGGTGAAGGAGGTCAGCACAAAACCCACAAAGAGCAGCGCAGCTCTCCCTGCAACACAGACACAACGCAGAAGAGGAAACACTTTATTATCGAGAAGTATCGGCCACAGAGTTATACATTGAACCCTCATCTTATTTTAGAAAGTCTCCCTGGTAATTTGCCTGTGCTTTTGAAAAGCAAGTAATATGGTTTGAATTAGAAGAGGTTACAGGGACATTTTTGTGGTAAATTTGGGCTTTCATTTGCAAAAAAAAAAAAAAAAAAAAAACTTGGTGCTAGAGAAATCCTTTCGGAAATAACATTTTTTTGTCATTGCTAAGCACTTTTCAACAGAATTTAATAGCTACTGTTCCAAGGAGCTGTTTACATCAAGCTTCAAAAGTACACCAGGGTTCTGATGTCCTTGCAAGCAAAAAGAAAAGAAACCTAGCTTATTTCTTTCCAATATTTTCAGAAAAAAAAAAAGGAAAATAGTGGATACCCCACATATGCCAGAGGCTACAGTTTTGCTAAGTTCAGCTACAGCTGTGCTCAGGCTCTAATACTCTAGGTTTTCTTTCTAGATGTTGAAATTACACCTCCAAAACTTGTATTTCTTCCCCTTGTCTTTATGATGAGGATCGAGAAGGCGCAAAATTCCAAGTAAATCATTAACTAGAAAGGGAAGACGCTATTTCCAGCCTTAGAAGTTTATAAACAGGTATCACGGAGGCTTTCTGAACAGTGCACAGGAAGACAGACTTTCAAACAACTGTGGTCCAATTGTTCCTTTGAAGGTGAAGCTTATTTTATTTTTCAGTCTCATAAACAAAATCGCCTTCTTGAAGCTCAGTGATGTGAACAGGAGAAAGTTTTACCGTAAACAGCCCACAGTGCTTCAGGCCACATGAAAGCTGCAGCGGGCTCCCAACAACCGTGCCAGAACAGCTTCTGTAGCTGTGGAGCTGTCTGCAGGATTCACCAGCTCCGTGTGCTGGTGAGGAGCTCTCGCACGGATAAAACAGCAGTGATGACAGCGCTGGGCAGTCCGATGCTGAGAAAATGTATTAAAAGTGAATCTTTGCAGAAAGTTTCAGCCTTTCCCCTCACAGTATCATTCACCTGTGGGCTAGCAGCTCATGTCAGCTTTGCATCAGAGACGGAAGCACTTTTCAAGCTGAGCCCCATTTCAAAAGATTTATTCAAGGGGCATCAGAGTTTCCAATAAAACACCACTTCAAGCTGGCTTGGTCTAAGCAAAGTGCACTGGTTCACATGTGTAGAGGGGCAGGCAAAACAATACAGTCTTAAAATATGAAGCTTTAAAGATAGAGGTAGAGGTATAATCCTAAACTAAATTGTCAGGCAGTGCACAACATCTGCCTGAGCTTTGCACAGGCCACGGTCCTCCCGCAAAGTTTCTCCAGAACCACTCCATTTCACAGGAAGATTAAATCATCTTGACGCATGGCAGGACTTAACACCATAACTTAACACCATAACAACTTCACTACCACATTCGAGCAAGCCAGGCTTTACCTGCACGGCTTGAGGGAGGAGAGCGCCGGGATAAGCTCTGTCCAAGACAACAGAAACTGCCCTGGGCACTGCTCCAACATGGAACCAGGAAACTACTTGCACAGATCAGGGTGATAACGGCGGTTACGGCACACGGAACCTCCCGCCGTGACCAAGGTCGTGCAGGCTTCATAAATCAGACCCTGGAGGAGGAGGCAGCGTCCTTGCTGAAATTTATAGACTGTTCTTCCCTGCTAAGAGAAGCAACAAAACAAAAAGGACACAAATCCTTGTCAGAAAGTCCCAGGAAAGCCGTATTGCCAGATTGGTCCTGTGGGACAAGCAGATAAACATCAAGGGGAGATAAGTTCTTGTGGGGCTGCAGAAGAAAGAGCTAAAGAGCTGGGTGAAGCGGATAACATCCCAACCTCCGCAGAGGCTGGTGGGGTTTGCCAGGGCCCAAGACGAGAGCTGAGCACGATAATCACTATTAAGGTGACCCCAGGCAGGAGATTCAGCTCTGTGAATAGCACAGCCTTGGATCTGAGACACCACACAGGAAATAATACTTAATTTTGGATGGGAAGACCTAGAAAGGAGGGAGTGAGATGGTGCCAGCAAAACAAACGATTTCCTGCCTTCAAAATCCAGCCTGACGCAGCTCGAACACCCGAGTGTTCCTCGGATGGGAAAGGCTGATCCTCTCAGGTCTTCCTTTAGGATGATGTTGCTTTTTGAGAAATGGAAATGAGCATTTGCCACAAAGTGGCACAAATCTCAACATCTGCTTTCTTGTCCTCCCCCTGCACCGCCTTTAAAATCTCTTAATCGTACAAAAAAAAAAAAAAAAAGTGCAATTACGACCGAGAAGCAAGAATGATGATGTAACGGTCCATCACTTAGCAAGATCCCCATCTGCAAAAGGGGTTCGAATACATGGGACTAGAGACAAAACGTTCAGGTAGTTTGAACACTTGCTTAGTCTGAAAGGAATGCAAAGGACTGGCAAAGAGATCAATCACGAAAACCACCAGAAAAGGCCATTTTTTGAGCAGAAGTCAAGGCAATGGATTCCCAAATAAAGGACAGTACAGGGTGGACTGGAATTATTGGCCAAAGATTTACTATAGGGATTTGGAAGCCCTTAAAGCCAACCTTTGGCCAGCAAAATTCAGCAGGTGATGACAAATCCCCCCAGTCATGATGATATAGTGAAAGGCACATGGGTTAGAAAAGCCCTCGCAAACGTATATGACTCAACAGGAATCCGTTTTCCTGTCTCACAGCTAGATTGACCACCTGCTCTACCTGCACAATCCACACTGCTTCACCAGCACCTGCACCAAAACTGTCGGAAGAGGCAGGATTAGAGCAGTGCAGCTGCCGAGGAGCTCCTGCGCTGGGAGCCAACCTCCTGTGGATCTGTTTGCTGTAAATAGCAGAAAAAAGAAAAGAAAAAAACACCACACAACCAAGAACATCTCCCATTAAGCTAATTGAAAATAACTCTGGTTACAAAAGGAATTATTTATAGGGCTTTTTCTTCACGCCTGACACTATGCGACACATGGTGTTACTCTCCTCTCCGTTATTTGCTTCCACAATCCGGTTTTCTTCTCTTTGCTCTCCTGAGCACCAGAAAACCAGCTCTGCATCTGGGAAGTGGGGAGCTGCAGGGCTGACGCCCAGCATTACCAGCACCAGAATCTAAAACTGTAAAATATCCCGAAAGTCTAATCTCATTCACAAAGCTGAGCTTGTATATTATTCAACACCCCTGTGTTCAATTTATTAAACAGTACCTCGCTCGTAGCGCTATAAAAAGACTACTGTAAAATGTCACACTCGGAAAAAGTGGCATTCATGAGCGAGGGGAACCCAGGTGTGCCAAAGAGATCAGTGGAGCAAAAACCGAGCACACGCGGAGGCAAAACCAGCCCCACCTTGGACATCTTCACGTTCATCGCTTCATTCACGCTGATTTTGTCAAGAAAGGCCCAGGCCACCTGTAGCAACTATCAACTTGCTTTAGCAAATGTTCATCACGTCAGAAAGCTGACCTTAATGGTCCTTTTCTTGCAAACTATGTTCTTGGGGCTTGCTTTTCCAGTGAGATTGATGGCCTTTTCCACTTGCAAAGGTCATGTTGGAACCTGTCCAAGCTCATAAGTCACATTTTGATGGACCAAGGGGAACTTTCATTCCATTCATTCCAAATTCTTACACAAGACAGCTCTTTGCAAAGTGGATTTATTCTGAAGAAGCACCCAAACGATGACAAAACTCAAGAGCAGAAAGTCTGAGCCACGGAGAAGGGAAGGACGTGCCCGTTCACCGCGCCGGGCACCCCAACACCCTTCCCAGCAGCTTCTGAATTCAACACAACAAGAGCGATTCACACATTCATATCGCATTCGAAATGAGGAAATTCACGTGGCTCGAAGGCATGAAAAGCTTGTTCGTTAAGCACATTTCAATTACCAGAAACACAAACGAAACCAAGCATTTGCATACTGCTCCGCTGCCAAGACTGAAGGTACCTGCCTAGCAAGAGGCCAAACTTCCCTCTGCCACAGCCAGGAACCCGGATGCGCAGCACGGCGCCAGCCTGACCGACCCAAGAGAAAACTCTTGGGAGAAATGGAACGTGCTCGTGCAAATGCTTCGAGGTGGGACAAAGCCAAGAGAAGGACCAAAAGCTCAACTCAGACTTGGAGTTCAAACACAAAGTTTGCTCCGATCACCTTTGTAGAGCCAAAACGACCAAAAACGCCTCCCCTGCAGACAGATCTGAGGCTCGTCCCCATCTGCAGGAGTTGCCTTCGTGCCAGGGCTGCCAAAGATTCATCTCTAAAGCTCTTCAAGGTACCTGCTCGCTCACTGGAGTCTTCTAGGAGAAACGACTCAAACGCAGGTCGAGCGGAACCACTGCTCTTCCTCTGGGCGCGACGTTTCAGTGCAGATGAGGCAACACGTGGGCACCGAGCCCAACCTTTTCCATAATCCTGCTCCCTGTCACAGGTGTGTGCACCGCTGAGCAGCAAACACGCACGGGAAACTCTCAAGGAGGATTTTCTTTATGGTGTCTTGATACCAAAAGTATCACCATAGTCAATATTGTCTTTCAAAAAACATCTGCAATGAATACTATGGGCTGCCTTAATTTAGGATAGGCTTGAAAACGCTGGGACTTGCACTATAAGAAGCAGCTGAGAAAGGAGAGGAAAGCAATCTTTACATATTTTTAAACTAAATGTAGGGGGGAGGTTGTGTTGCTTTAAGAAGTCAGAAATGACCAAAAGTCAGAATTAGGCAAGTGAAAAACTACCTAGTGAGCTGAAAAAGCTGTCAACGGGTCCAGAGTGGGATTTTCTACCTCAGGTCGCGGGTGGTCACATTAAAGCGCAGTTAAATACTGAACTACGGGTGGAGCAGTTTTGACATTCAAAAAATTCCTTAATTCAGATAAGCAGAAGTCCTGGGATAGAAATCAAAATATCAAATACACCTATCGCTGCCTGCCCGGAAAGGTCAACACAGAACCGATGGGAAGTCGCATCGAGGGAGCTGCTGCAGTGCAAAGGGCTCCAACAAGGGCAGATGTTTTTAGGGATTTGTGCTGGTAACTACCTAAGGAACAAGGATCTGCTGCAGCTTTGGAGGGTTCCTGCTCCTAAAGTCCAGCTGTCCAATACTCCCGCACGTTCCTTTAAATTATTTGGATGAATCACAGTGGGCCTGGAGAGAAGCCCACTCACAACGAAGGAATTCAAGGACCGGATGACTTTTATTTGCAATTAACGTGTAACACCCAATGACTGCTTAAAAGTCCACACGAAGTTGCTGGGTTAATGACTAGCTGGAAGACAGGCCCAGGAAAAAGATATATTAATGTTGTGATATCCTCCTACTGTAACAGGGTATGAAGTCTAGTGAGTGGGGGAAGATGTAGTAAATTCCTGTTGCATTCATCTGCTTATCCATGCTGGGACTCTACAGACACATCGAAATCCACCCTACGGCCAGCATAAAGCCATCCTACGGCTTCAACAGCCCTAAACTCCTGTGTTAAAAAAGCAGCGAGCAGGACAACCCGCCCGTTCCTGCTTCCCCACCAAGCTCCTCGCTGGGAGACGTCCTGGCCTGCACCACGCGCGAGCTCCGTCCCAGCCGCATCTGGCTCCCGGGAGCACCAGGCAGCACAGACCGTCTTGGGTCAGCCGGTGACCTCGAGCAAAAATAGCTCTGGCAAAAAGCTGGATTTATGGCCCAGGGTGCAGCCTGCCCAAGCACAGGCCGAACAAACTGCTGTCGGCGACAGAGAAGCCGCAACATCACTCGGGTCCGTGCGTTGTGAGTGCAAAGGCGACAGTCAACATGTACTAAAAAGCATCCTCTTGCTAAAGTCGGATCAACTCCCCCAAATGTCTCAGCACAGACAGCCCTCAAGCCAGCAGATGAAGCACTGCGGATAGAAAAAGCAACATTTTTTAAAAACACGATTGCTCTGTCTGCTGCCCAGACATGAGGCAACCTTGGACGCAGCAGCGGGGCTGAGCCCACAAGCGCAGCCCGAGGAACCCGCATGCTGCTGCCCAGAGCAGCAGGGGGTTTGGAGCCGCGTCCCCCGCTCCTGAGCAAGTGCTGCAGCTCCAGTGGGACTTCGCAGCACCCTGGATTTCACTTCCATAGGCGGGGGACAAAACCCTCCAGCGGGATCAGCACGCAACAGGAGAGATTAAGGAGCCGGTATTCCAGCTCCTTCCATTTACCCTCCTTCACGCAAAATTAGGGAGGATGAGCCAAGCTGGGCACCGCCGCATTAAACAACTCGCTTCCTGGATGCGACCAACTCAAAAAATAACATATCATGTTATCCAACCATCCTCCTTCTTCCAATATCTTGCTTACACATTAACCAGAGAATAAAAGCTCCAAGAACACACTGCTACCTGAACGTTTCCGCCTAATTAGAGCAGCTTTGTAAGCATTTCTGTAATGCAATTAGACAGGCACGGCAAACAAATAAGGAGCAAATTTCAGCTTTTATAGGCAATTTAATTTAGTGTAATGTTTCCTAATGCTCAGGACTCAGCTGCTCACGTTTTGATTTTTCTTGAGATTTGAATCCCAGCGCCCTTCCCACCCAAATAAAAACCCCAAAGAGCAAGGGACTGAAATCCACACGGGGCGGTGGGAGTTACTGCAGCCCAGAAGTGCCCGCCCAGCCGGCAGCTCCCGAACGGAGCAGTGTTGGGGGCAGCTGCCCCGGCTGCCCCAGGTGCTCCCGGATGGCACTTTGGCCCGCCGGGCTGTTCATTTGGCCTCTGCTCCGCGCGCTCCTTCGCGATGGGAGCAGCAGGATGGGTCACAGAACGGGATGGAAACGGGGAACAGGCAGAGGAGCCGCCGCATCCTCCCACTTCGGCCTCTCTGCGGCCGACAGAGAGCCCGGGCATGAACAGAGGTGTGAGGGACACCCGGGAAGAGGCCGGCGGGAATCTCCTCCAGCGGGAATATCTTCCAGCGGGAAGCGGTGCGGAGCAAGGGGGCTGGGGCTCTGCCCCTGTCATCGTGTCACCTCCAGCCGCGGAGCCGGGTCCCGGGGCCACCTCGGGCTCCGCTTCCTGCGCAGCGGCAGACCCGGGCGGGAGGACGAGGCGGCGCCCGGGGTCTCCCTGAGGCACCAAGTGTCCCCGCGGGGTGACCCAAGGGGACTGGCTCCCACACGGGACCGAACCCCCCGCGGCCGCTCCTGGCGGGGGGGGCTGGACGGGGGGTCCCGGTGCCGGTCACTCCCCCCGGCGCGCGGTACCGGCGCTCACCGCAGGCGCAGGTTGGCCATGAACTCGGCCATGGTGACGGCGTCCATGAGCACGAAGTCCGCCTTGCCGAACTCGAGGCTCTCCTGCTCCGCCATGGCGGCGGGGGACGCGCACTGGACGGCCGGGCTCCGCGGCGGCACCGCACGGGACGGGACGGGACGGGACAGGACGGGACGGGACGCAGCGGGGGTGGCGGTCGCGGCCGCTCCCCGCGCGGGGCCCGCCCGGCCCCGCCTGAACCTGCGCGG
>JAUBNY010000337.1:379505-415233 GCA_032275445.1 Crypturellus soui
CCCGGCGGCGGCGGCGCCACCTGGCGGCAGCGCCCGGAGCCCCCGCGCCCGCGCCGGGTACCCCCTGGGCGCACTGGACACCCCCGGGCCGGACCCGGCCCGCCCGGACCCCGGCTCCCAGCGGCGCTTTTCGCCCCGCGGCCGCTGGCTCAGGTCTAGCGGCTGTCGGAATCCACCCGAGCGGCCAGTCCTGGTGGGGGGCCCCGCTGACACCCGTCCCCGCAGTGTCCGGCCTGGTGCTCCCGCAGATGGAGCGCGAAAACAAGGAGCGAGCGAAAAAGAGCCGGGAAGGCGGGAAGGAGGCGTGGGAACACGGAGCTCCTTGGGGGAGCCACTCGGCCCCGAGCCTGTGGTGGCAGGACGGGGGACAGGCCCATTACTCCTTCGGCTCCATCGTCCCGTTGCAGAGGAGGCTCCTCTGTCGTGCACACACGGGCAGGACAAGCTCACACACACAGAGAGCCCAGCGTGATGGTGCCCGGAGCCGTCAGCCCCTCGCCCAGGCCCAGTGGTAGGACTGGGACCAGCTCACAGACACACAGACACAGACACACACACACACACACACGCACACGCACACACACACACACACATGCACACACACAGCCCTGCATGACAGTACCTGGCGTCGTCCACCCCTTGCCCGATGGTGGGGGGGGGATAGGCTGCAGGTGGCACCTGAAGGCAATGAGAGCACCTGATTGACTCCTGGCCCTGCATATAGGGCTGCTGTCCCCAGCTCTGCTCCTCTCCTGGAGCAGTGGGGTTTACAGCAGCTCTTGGTTGGTGAGTGGCTAGGGCAGAGCCATCTTCCTTGTGCTCTGTTTTAGTTTTGGCTCTCTGGGGTGGGTGGTTTCTCTCTGGGTGCCTCCTCCTCCTGCTGCTCCATGGGCTGTGATGTGTGCTTATTCTCTGCCTGGTTTGCAAGACCCCTGGGAGCCTTATGTGGGCTCTGGGGCTGGAGGAAGTGCTGGGCAGCCCAAGGGCAGAGCCCTGGTGCTGTGGGCTTTGGTTTGCCCTTCTTCCCTGGTATGAGAGTTGCTCCAAGCTGTTCCAGGTCTGCAAGGAGCACCCATGTGAGCTGGTTTCCTTGTGGTAGCAGCACTGATGGAGTCCTGCGTGGATCCCCTCCTGAGGAGGAAGGCAGTAGTGGGGAAGGCCAGGGAGAGGCTCTGCCTCAGGCTCTGCAGCAGGAAGAAGAAAGCTGGTTACTCTGCCTACATGCACAAGCTCCTGAACCAGGTGAGTCCTGGCCTGTCTGTGAGTGGGGTGTTTCCAGGCTGAGCTTGGCTAGCTGCATCCCAAAGTCTGGATTCTCTTGGGCTCTGTGTTTAGCTGGATTGGGAAGCTCTGGGTTTGACGACTGGATTGATGTGGGAGCAGGGGCTGGATGTTGGGAAGAGCTGCCTGATGGGTGCCATGAGCAGGTCTCTTGGCTCAGTGAGGAGCTGCAGCGAGTGCTGGTCAGCTGGTGCCAAAATGACTTGTGAGTACCTGAGCTCCGGTGCTGGAGCTGGTGCTCGATGCTGGGGTCCAGCAGGGTTGGCCCAACATGGGGTGTCTTGCCCTGAGCAAGCAGCAGCTACTGGACTCCTTTTGGGAGCATGGTGGCTCTTGCAGCCATGAGTCCCCAGCTGTCCTGGGGGCTCTAAGCAGCAGCAGTGACCACGGGTGCATCCAGGCAAGCGGCTGCTGCGGGCGGATGCTCCCCAGCTCCGGAGGGATATGGGCTGGCACAGCAGGGTGCCGCAGCCTTGGGGAGCGGATGATGGTCGTGCCGTGCGGCCATGCTGCACACCCTGGCAATGTATCTCTCTGCAGACCTGGCACACCGGGGCCTCCTGCCTGGCGGCCACCACCCTGGACTGGCTGAGCAGCCCCCGGCCGCTCGGGGAAGTGGCGCTCGAGGCGGCCAGGCTGTCCTGCTATGGCAAGAGGAGCCGCCTCCACCTCACGTACCGGGAGGTCCTGCTAGCCGTGAAGCTGGTTCTGCTGCGGGAGCTCTGCAGGACGAACCTGGGAGCTCCCGGCTGGCAGCAGCTGCAGGAACTGGCTGAGATGTGACACTTATTTTAACTGTGCTCTGGTAAATAAAGTATTTATTGGCATTGCTTTGCAGAGCCTCCTATGTGGGCTGGCAGGGTGGCTGCTCCCAGCCCAGTGAGCTGGGATAATCCCCATCCAGGTGGGTCCGTTTATCCTCCTCCTCGCCACAAGGGGCTGCGGAGGGAAGGTGCCTACACACACCCTGAGTAAATATTTGCAAACTGGCCCTGCTGGCAGGGACTCGGCCTCAGAAGAGCCCTGCCCTGCTGGGGCAGCCCCTTTCCTGCTCTTCTGGGGTATTTTGTGCTCCTGAGTCACCTCTTGGCACCAGCCCTGGCCCCAGTGGGGAGGGAAAAATGTGGGACTATTCCCAATCTTGGAAAAATACAAGTGTGCTTCAGAGAAGCAGCTGTCACCAAGTAACTGGTGACACTGCTAGGCTGTGACACTGAAGTGATTTCTACCAGGTTCTTGGAGCTCTGCAGCCCTCCTGTTCTTCACCTTAATGGGGGTGTTTCCCTGTTGGCACCAGCTTAAAATGGAGCCAGGAGGGTGCTCGGGACATCAGAGTGTGGGGGTGCGGAATGAGCCTCTTCCCTGTGTGGGTGTTGTCATCTGGGCAGGGTGCCACCAGCTCCTGGATGGGTCTTCCCCCACAGCAGCCTCTTTGGCTCATTCCTTCCTGGTGCCCAGGCTGGAGAGGGGACAGGTTCTCCTGAAGGGGATTGGTGCTAATAGCCATGTGCTGGACTGCAGGTGAGGGCCATCAGACCAGGTTTAATGAGACTGGCTAATGGTCTGAGGCTGTTTCCACAGTGAAGATTGAGATAACTGGGGGGGGGGGGGGGCACTTCTGCTTTTCTGCCTCCTTCCTCTGGGCTCCTGTTCCAGCCTTTCTAGGGCTGCCACCACTGCCAGGACTGCAGAGCTCATGGGCATGGGGTGTCCCATGTTGCTGCCTGCCAGGGGCCGAGGTCTTGGGGGTTTGGAGAGCTGCTGCTCCAGAGCTGCTGCCTCTCCTGTGGTCACGAGTCTCCTGTGCGACTTGTGGCGATGCCCCCAGCGAGGGGTCTGCAGCCTCCTGCATTCCTCTGGTTGAGCAGGGCTGACTCCTGCTTAAATTCATAGCACTGGGGTCAATTCCTGCAGGATGATCCTGGCCGTTGTGGAACGGGGAGCTGTGGGTGACCCTGAGGAAGCCTCTGCGCTGCCCCACGGCCCCAGGTGGGGGTGTCTCTGCCTGCAGCATCCTGGCAGGGTTGGCTCAACCAGCTGGGGAGGCTTCCACACCCTGCTGATACCATCTGGTGCAGAGCTCGGTTATCCCGGGTGGCAGCACGTTTTCCCTCCATCCTAGCAGGAAAGAACAGAGCAAAACACTAACTTATTGTTTCTTGCTCCCATAAAGAGGCTAAATTACTTATTTCTTGCTACTCCTGTTGGTATAGCTGGAGGCCTGGCTATTGCTGATGGGCATTTCAGGTATCTCCCGGGTCCTGCTTGGGTGTTTTTGCATTCCATTTGCCTTAGGCGGTGGCTCTGTGAACTGCTCCCCAACTTCTCTCTTCCTACCCAGTAACTGCAGCTGATCATCCCTCCCCAGCAGTAAAGCTGAACCCAGGTGCTGCGCAGTAGAGATGCTGCAGCCCAGATAAAGCAGAGAAGCCGTTAGGAGAAATCAGGGGAGGTTTCTGGCCGCTGTGGGTCAGGAGGTGAGATGGTATCAGAGAGGCATTTGTCTGAAAGCCTCTGGCTCACCTGGGCGCTCCATGCAGTGGGAATGTGTTGGAGGCCAAAACGGCTCCGCTGTCCATGTGCCGCTCTGGACCCTGTGCTCCAGTGTGGCCCGAGAGCAGGAACAAAACTACTGGGGTCCTGAGCTGATGACTAGGTGGACTGAAGAGATGGAACCTTTAAAGACCAAATAGGGACTTTTGTCAGTCTGTGGATGTAGTTAGCAGCTCCTTCAGAAATGTAGGGCCCCAAAGGCAAGCTGCAGCTCGTGACTTCTGGGAATGGACTTGTGCCATTTGGGCTACCTTTGCTTCAAACCGCGATGGCCTTTCCGAAAAGAAGATCTGAAACCCAACCAAGTCTCCCATCTGCAGAAAACAAATGGCTGTGGTTTTGCAGCTCTGGCTCAAGGCGGAGAGCAGATTATCCCAAATTAGGCAGCAGCTTTTGAAAAAACGGGCTGCTTCTAACTTCAGTGCAGCAGAGGGCTGGAGCAAGCAGTGAGATGCCACGAGATGCTGCTTCCTCCTGGCCCACATGTAGCCACAGACCAACCCGGTTTCCCACCTTGGGGTGTTGCAGCGAACTGAAAACCGGCATCGGAGCATCCCAGAGTCAAAGCAGCTGGAGCTGTTTGGCAGCAGCTGGTGCAATCCCATCTCCTGGAGCAACCGTCCCCGTCCCTGCTTGCTGGATCCACCTCTCTCGGGTACCAGCAGCTTGGTCTTCTAAATGTGCGAGTTTCTCTTTCTAAATTATATTGACGCTGTATTTCTTCTTTCTCGGTTTCCTCTGATATTTCTTCTTCCATCCCATGAGTAAGGCCATCTTCCTCCTTTCCACAATTTCACTACTGGTAACTCGCTACCACGGGCTCCCCAGTGTGAACCACTGGGGAGGTGGCAAAGCCCACGTTGCCTCTTCTCTATTTTAAAAAAGGAACCAAAAAAAAATAAGAATTACACATCACGTCAAAATTTCCAGTCTGCCAGAGATGCACAGTAATGTTATGGTCTTCAGCCAAAGAGGAGGCTGTTAAACTGTAAACAAAACTAAATATTGAATCCCCATAGTTTTTATAATCATATAAAATACTTTGTTTTCTTTCACTGGTATTTTTCAGGAAATACTATGAAGGCAGAAATGAGTCTTACCGAGTCTCTAATGTGGCTGTTGTGCAAATACATAGCAATTTATATTGAGAGTTATTCATCTGAGGGTTTATTAATGTTCATTCTCAGGATTCAGAGCAGGACATAAGACATTCTGTAAAAGAAAGTGGATAGATCGGAGCCCACAATGTCTCTAATAGGGAAACTCTTTCCCATTACAATAATCTGTTCCTGAGGATCATCCTGGGGATGTTTTCCTGCCTGGAAGGAGAGGGTGGAGGAGCAAGAGAACCAGGGGCTGCCTGGGGCAGAGGTGGCTTATGGAACTGTCTTGTCCCTCAGCAAAAAACACTGTTTTTTTTTTTCCCCTGTGTTCCTTGGAGAAGACACCTGCCCTATGGCAAAAGCTCCTGACTAGCTTTAGGCTTGTGATACCCCAAGCTAATGAGAAATGGGAGCCCAGCCAAAATCACCAGGTTTGTCTGAACAGGAGGATTTTGAAGCAGATGTGACGAGGATGATGGCCCTCCTTGCCTGGAGATCTCTGCGGACGCTGAGCTAGCCCTTAGGAGCACAAAGGTGATAGAAATGTGGGATGACTGTTGAAACTTGGAGCTCCTGCACTCCAACGTCATGCTGCCATGTTAGGGAGCTTTTAATTGCCTTGAATTATATCTTAATATTTTTCACTGAAATATTGAAAGGATACAAAGCTTTTCTGAGTTTTAAGTTCTTCTGCTAGAGCTCAGAGTGCTCTGTGGTCCCTCTATGATGTTCCCTGGTTCTCCATCCTTCTCTACTCTGTTGCTACAGAAGTGGCATCGCTCCACCTGCAGCAAGGCAGCTGGATTTGTATGTTGAGGGGAGTGAAAACACTGAAAAAAATCCTCTTTTGGAGCGGATGATCCAGTGAACTGACTGCAGTGAAATGGCTGAATTTGTAGGACAGTTGAAAGCAGAGACAGAAAATAGGGCTGGAGAGGCCTTGAAAAACTGTCTAATCTCCCTGCTCTAATATAAAATAAGCTCATCTTAAGCCCTTCTTGATGGGTTTTTCTAATTTTCTAATCCTTATCTTTTCTTTCCTTTTTTCTCTCTCTTCTTCCCTGAAATTTCAGTAACAGAGACTTGACATCAGGCTCTCTGTTCTGGTGCGTTGCTATATTTACATCCAGTAATTCTCCAAATGTCTAAGTCAAGCTGTTCTGCCACGGCTTCATCCCGCGATCCCTTGTTCTCTCCAGGTGGCCACAGAGAAGCCCATTCCCTTTCCCCTTGCAGCAGCCTTTTATTATGGCAGGGCAGTTATCAGGGCAGTACAGGGAACGGGGCTGCCCAAAGGGAGCTCGGGGGTCGGCTAGTCCACGGCTGCCTTGTCTTCCATGCGGCCTTTCTTCTCTGGATCAACCTAATTCTTTTGGTCTTTTTTTGCATTTCCTAGGCTGCCATTAATCCTTGCTGCTAGCAACAACAACAAAAATGAGTTTTTCAGGAGAGTTCTCCTGGTAAAGAAGGAGCAGATCCCCCATCCCTGGAGCTGCGGGATGCGGTCGGCTGGGCGCTGCGGTTTGTGCAGTGCAGTTGGGGTGAGGATGTGCCGAGCATGGCCGGCGGCACCGTGAGCCCAGAGCGCACAGGAGCCCTGCAGGGACTTTGTCCCACCATGGTAAATAAAGTGGATTCCAGCAAAGAAATCCTCGGCTCCGGCAGAAGGTCTCCTCGCTGCTGATGGAACCTCCGAGATCCCGGCCTTCGGTTCACTGGTGCAACATGTTTAATACGTGGTGTATTGCGTCCTCTTTATCCATCAGCTCCCCGTCTGAGGATATTTAAGGTGTAAATCACTCAGAATACCTTCACCAGCCCCGTGTGCCTTCCTTGTCCTCCTGTTTGCAAAGGGAGAGGTACCCAGAGCCCTCTGTGGTTCCCTGATTCAAGGCTGCTCATCTGGACACAAACAACTCCTAATCTGTCATAGAAAAGGTTTTGAAGGCCAATTGCAACCCCTCTGTATTGCTTTTCCCCTGGCATTTACCCAAGTTCCAGTCAAGTGCAGTTTCTTTGTGGGAATTCTAGTTTAAAGGCTGAATTTTGAAGCCATCTAAGATGCAATGAGAAACCTTGGAAGATCCCTTTGTGTCCTTGGATTCCTAATACCAAGAAAATATTAAACATTTGAGTAAGTGCTTCCCTTTATCTCAAAACCTTAAAAATCTGGCACAGCAACTGCTGCAGCCCAGTATCAGCTCCATGCTGCAATCCTCCGTTCACCATCAAAAGCGACGTGGCTCTACCAAGAGGGCTCCCGAGGGCACGAACTTTCCCCATCAGTCACAGAAAACTGCTGAACCCGTGAATGAGCCTCCCTGCAGCCCCCGCCGGACTGCAGGCCTGGGGCAGCCACTGTCCCCGGGAGGGAGCCATTCCAGCCCGGTGTCCCGTGCGGCCAGGAGCGGAGGAGCCTCTGCACTGCAGGTCCTGGGGAGGCTGCGAACGGCAAAGAGGAAGGAGCAAAATCCCCAGCCTCAAGCTCTAGGTGCCGGGTGTAGCCGAGCTGAGATTCAAGGGAAGCAAAGGACCCAGGAGAAGGCCTGGATGAGCAGCTCTGTGGGAAGGGTGTCCCTTGAGCCCCAGACTTGTGTGACTTTGCTTTTGGCTACCAGAGTTTGTGACCAGCAAGTTCCTGATGGGCAGAGAAGAGGTTTGTGGATTTAAAGAAGTGCTTCAGGGCACATTAGCCTGGGGCACAGCAGGTGCTTTGGACAGGGAGCTGCTGTCGGCCTCCTTGTGCCCACTTGGGCACCTCCATGCCAACCCAGGCACCTCCTGGCCACCACGTCAAGGCTGGGCATGAGTGTCCTACCTGCCGGTCCAGGTGCCAGCCCAGCACGGTGCCAACCAGCAAAGGCCCCGACTCCTCCCTGCTCCCAGCACCCTGGTCTCTGCTCCCCCTTCTCCTCCGGGATTGAGGGGGACCAGGAGAGCTTGTTGTGCCGTAGGTAACCTTGACTCTTCATGGAGAGCGGGGGAGCTCCGCGCAGCCTCTTCCTCGGTAGCAGCTCCTCCTGCCCTCTTGTGATGCCTGCAGGGACAGAAACCCAAATACCACAACCTGGATCTTTCCAGGGGAAAAGACTCAGGAACCGGCCCCCTGAGCTCTAGTCCCGGTAAGAACCAGGTGCTCCATCCTGGCACCGCCACTTTGCCGGAGCCCAAAGCGTGAGGTCGGGCTGAGGAGAAGCACTAGGTGGAGCCACTCAATTGGGAAACGGGGCCCGGCCCGCAGAGCGGAGGGTCCCGCGGCGCCCGGCGAGCGCAGCCCCGCGCGTGGGAACAGTCCCTGCTGCCGTGGGGACCGCGAGGCCGGGCGTGCTCGGACCGCACCAGGCAGCACCCGGGGCTGGGCAGGAGCTGCCACCAGCCCCTCCCACGGGGAGCGGGGTGCTGGCAAAGGCCGTGCACATGGCATAGGCTTTGCTGTTTTGTCTGTGAGTGAGGAGGATTGGGACGTTGGGATCTGGAGGATGGGGTCCGACTGTCTCTATAAAATATTTCTGTTCCCAGAGGAGTTAATTCAGGGCACTGCTGTATCACCCAGGACTCCGTGACTTCTTCACTGCCCAGATCATTCTGGGTTTAACACTGTTTTTTAGTGGGGCCTGCAGGTTTAGGGAGTCCCTGCTGACAGTGATGCTCCTGCAGGTGCTTTGCCTGGAAGCACCGTTTCCTGCAGAGACGACATGCTGGACAAGCCTGCACATCCCTACCCACCTTCTCTCCCCACACTTCATCCCGCCATGGCACAGATAGATTGGATCTTTACTGACACATCCATCTGTTGCGTTCTTTACCCTCGGCGCCCAGACGGTGCTTTCTCGGTGCTGCTCATCGGTAGGGAATGCGGGAGCGCGGGCGGCTCGGTGGAGCTGGCTGCCTTCCCTCACCTTCCAGGTTGGGGTTTTGTGGCTGTGACGGTGCCAGGTAGGAGCCACCTGCATGGGGACTTCCCAGGCCTGGGGACTGCTAACCTGATTCTCCATAGAGAGGTGAGTGACCTGTTGCCCCTTCTCAATAATATAGATATATAAATATATATTTGGGGGAAAAATACATGTGTGGTGTTTCAAGGATGGAGATAAGCACCTGCTGCATGTTCCCAGTGGCTATGTGCGAGTGGGAAGGCCCGCACTGCCGCCCGGCCCGGCCAGCGCAGCTCCTCTTGTGCTGCTGCCAGTGGCTGCGCCGTGCCAAGCACTTACAGTAACCACTGGCAGGTAGCCGGGCTTGCAACAAAGACATCGTGAATCCACAGCACTGAACTTTCAGGAAAGGAACCGGAAGGTTTCAGGAAACGCTGCTCCCAGTTGGAGTCTGTGAGCGGCAAGTGTGTTCGTGCTGGACGGGGAGCGCACCTGAATCTGTGGATCCTAGAGAAATGAACTATGTTCTGAGGAAACACCTGCAAACTCTAAAGACAGATGAAGTATTTTGAGTGTTTTCCCTCTCTGAGGGCCGTGGTCCCCTCCGTACTGTGTTTCCAGGGTCTTGGGCTGCGATCCTGCCTCGTCGCCCGTGTCCTCTGGGCGCAGCCTCCGTGGCAGGAGAGCCCTTCCCGCCGCATCCAGGCTCTCCCCTGCCGCAGGGGCCACTTTCGGTTTCAGGGCTGGGAAATCATACATGCTGCCTTCACCATGAGGTCACTGTGGCCTGGAGAGACCTGGATGCTTGCTGGGTCTGCTGGCCACAGGCAGCAGCAGGAGCCGCACGGCCTGCCCTCCCGGCGCGGGAGAGCCAGGGACCCTTCTGCGCCGGTGCAAACACGTGGGTGTTGATTTGGTGTTAACCACCTTGCAAGAGGAAACAGTTGAGAAGGGCTGGTGCTTCGCAGGAGTATGGAGAATTTGCAGCGTGTCAAGGAGACCCGCTCTGTGCTCGATCTCAAAGGTGGGAGCTCCCACAAGGGTTGGCAAACATCAGTGCACCCAGTTCAGAAAGTCACTGCTGGACAGTCCTCACCGCAGGGCCGGCTGGTGACAAGATGCCTTGTCAAATGAACCTTTATCTATCTTACTAATGCAGCATTTTATTTTTAACAGCCAGGCATAGGAACTGGGGCCGCCATCCGTGTCTCCTACCCAGGTGTATTGCATGGGTTTTTTCTCCTAACGCATTTGAGATGTAAAAAGGCAGCACAGAGTCAACAGCCCTGCTGCTGCCCTCCTCCTCCCTGCCACAGCCTGGGCCGTTGCAGCACCTGCAAACTCAGCACCAAGCTGCACGGCCAGCCCTGCAGCCACTGAACTGCCCCTGCCTCGTGCACAGACACAGTTTAAGGCCAGAACACGCACAGCTCAGCAGCTCCACACACCTTGGCGATGCTGCAAGCGCTCTTCGGGGTTATTTTTTAAATATCTCATGTAGTCCTTTGATGAAACAGGCACAGAAAGCTGGTTCCCGATGATGCAGCCCGGCCTTGGCAGCCAGCGCAGGCTCCTTGCTCCGGAGCGCGCATGTGGCAGAGGAGGGAATGAGTGTCCTGTGGGTGGGAAGGGATGAACTAAGCTTCATGTTCTCCTCAAACCTGCTTTTCTTTGGAAAGACACTGGTTTTCTTTTAGAAGTGACATTTTAAAGCAGAGCATTGATGTTGAAAGAGGAACGTATTTCTTATATTCACTGGGTAATAGCTGCTTTCTGTCTAATACAAGTCACTGCTGTTATCTATAATAATTCTTTGATCAGTGGAGACAAGTCTAAGCCTGCATGCATGGAAAGCAGTTAGGCTCTGATCTAAACTTGGCAGTGCAAGAACTGTTCCCCACAGTGTCTGTTGCAAGAGCATCTTGGGATGTACTTGATGAATAGGGCTCTTTGCATCTGGTATTGTATGAGTCAAAACAAAGAGTTTGTCTCCGAGTCAAATAATTTACAGTGTAACTTGACACAAGACAGGAATATGATATAACGATGTTTGTCTTGTGCTGTGAGTCCCTGGCGTGGCAAGATCTGTTTGTTTTCATGCAGGGATTAATAGGGCAGATGGTCAAGCCTGTAGCTTAGGCACTTGAGTTTGACCTCAGGGCTGAGGGAGAGTTTGCTCCTCCTGGCAGTTGGTGCCTGTTATGCTTTAATTTGTTAAAATGGATAGCCCTTTACATCAGAATCTGCATATGGCGATTATGATCGAGTCACTCCGTAACCATTTCTTAGTTAAACAACTAAATATAGAGTCGCTTTAATGTGCTAGGTTTACATCCCTTCAAACACTACCAAGGACTGCATGGAAAATGTGAAGTTACGGGACCTCCTAGTTGAAACCTGTGCAAACCCAGCTCACAGCAGGAATGAACCGAAGACAAACGTGGCACCCAGCTTTGCCTAGAGGCCTGCACTGAGAAAGCCTGGGTTCCTTCCCTGAGTTTAATCTAGCAACAGGATTTTTGCTATATTCACCCTTTATTCAAATATTAGTATTGGAAAACAGACTCCCAGAGAATGCTGCACACTGACGACGACTGTCTAGAACTAATCGATTGGTAACCAACAAATTTGGGCAGCCTCAAGATGACAGATGGTCTCAGGGGAAATGCTTTTAAAACAAACAGAAGTAAACCCTGAGAAAGAGAGGTTAGTCTAATTAGAGGTATATGGATTGGGGACAACAGAAACGGTGTGGGAACAGGTTGGTTTAGTCCTAGCATTTGAGCTCAGATATTATGTTCAGTGCAGAGTGTTTGTTTGTTTGTGTGCAGACCCATCAAGCTGGTCAATGGGTTTCTTGTTTTGTTTTTCAACCCCATGGATGTTTTGTAGCTGTTGCTATGGGATTCCTCGAGTGAATAGCGCAGCCGGGAACACGAGTGCCGGCTCCGCGCGCCCTGCGGACACCAGTGTCGGCTCCGCCGGCACAAGCACAGGGGTTGGCTGCCTGCGTGGGCCGTAACTTTAGCCGCTGTGCTGCTATCTGCGTGCACGCCTAGCGCCGTGCTTTCCCTGGAAAAAATGACAGGCCCTGGAAGCAGGGAGCTTGCTTGGGAGCAGTCTGGCAGTGGGCAGGTTTGGGTGTCCGCAGCAGCTCCAGCCGGCTCCCCTCCCGCTTCATCGCTGCTCCGTGACTCACGGCGCCAGGTGACGCTGGGCGGCCAGTGCGATGTGTGGGGGCGGGCGAGCCGGACCCCAGTCCGCGCTGCCTCTTCCCTGGGCGGAGGCTGCTCCGCTGCGAAAGCTCCTGGCTGAGCGCAGCAGCGGGAGGGGCCATGGGGAGTCCCCACCCAAGGCCTCTTCCCGCTGCCTAGAGCACGGAGCTCGTTTCCACACCGAGCCCCAAAGCAGCTCGCGCAGGGGCTGCAGGGGGACGCGCGGGGTGGCTGCTGCCGGCCATGTCACTCGGCGGCTCCGAGCTCTCCTTGCAGCCCGTGCATGGATCCTGTTCGAGGATGTGTTGCGCGGTACCTCCATCCCACAGCATTCCTTGGCCATTTTGCAACATACTGATAGATACATAATTAAGTTTAAAACGTTCCATGATTTTTTTCTGTAAGATTAATACCAAATGTTCAATTGCATTTTTAAGCCATTTAAATTTACTAAGTTTTCAAAAGCTGAGCTAATTTGGTTAACAATTCCAGCCCCTGCCACTTTTGTTTTACCAAAATGAATCTCACAAGCAAAGCTTCAGCTAAATGTTTTTGTTGGAATGGCCTTCTAGGAGGCTTTTCTGGAGGAAAAACCATCTGTGTGAAGAGCCATTTAGCAGTACTGCCCTGATCCACCCCTTGTTCTGTCTAATGAGGTTTCTGCCTAACTGCTGCCACCAGAACCATCACAGCCAGGGTGGGCAGCAAAGGGTCGCAGCACTGTCTGCTTGCTCTTGCAGTCCCTCAGTTTAAGGAAACCCCATTCACTAACAGAAGCTAAAGCAGCCCCACAGAGAGCAAAACCAAATTATTCGTACAGTCAGATGGTGCCTGTCCTCATTTCGTAAAGGGCTTTGCATTAGGAGAGTGGAAATGTTCTTGGTTTTGCCAGGTCCTAATAGCTGCGAGTTGCCTGACTACAATAAACTGATTGATCTGTATATAAATATTTAGTCTGTGACACCTCCTTTATCCACTCTGATCCAGCTCTCAACCCTGGCACAGGAAATCCTTTTCCTTTTTAGGGATTTCATTTCAAGAGGAGCAATATCTTGTACCAGAGGTGACTCTGGACATCTCTGCACCTTGGCTCATGACTGGCTCTGGGCCCCGGTTACTCACCCTGCAGTGCTGCCTGCTCAGCCCTGGGGACATGTCTCTCCTGCTGGCTTTTATGCAATGCCATCATCACACTGGGCACCTCCTACCAAGATTTTCCTTGTCCTGGAAAGTTTAACATCAAAGGAATCACAAAGAAGGAAATAAAGTTCTTGGATAGGTGAGGGTTATTTTATTCCATGGGTAGGGTTTTCATGGGAACTACAGGGCTGAAAGAGTGGCAGGAAGTAGGACATAGATCAATGGAGTTGTTGGGAAGAAGAGGGAGACAGTGGCATTAAACTGGAAGGAGCTACATGGGAGAATGGAGACAATCGGGAAAGGGAGAGAATATTCAAGGTAAAACTGAGTGGAGAACAGGTGTCTCTCACTGGGCTGTGGCTGATAGCCATTGTTTTTCCGCCTGTTTTCTGTTTCTTGGTAGCTTTTCCCACCAGATAACACATCCCCAATATGAGGGAAAGAGCAATAACAAAGGGACTGTGCAGAACTGTAATTTGGACCAGAGCAGTGCAGAGAGGAGTGAGTGAACCTCCCATGCAGGTGGGTGACAGAGGGGTTTGATCACAGCCTGATACACGAGCACAGGGTGGAGGACCAACACAGCAGCTGAGTGAACAGACCTGCCAACAGGCACCAGGCGGCAGCTCCCTGCAGCTGCCGGGGCTGCTGCAGGCTGGGAGAGGGGACACTGCGGAGCTCTGCGACGCTGCGTGCATGGGGACGGTCGCGCTCACCCTCTGCGAGAGGCTGCCGGGAGTTGCAACACAGCGGGGAGCAGCTGCTGGTTTTTAATTCAGACCATCTGAATGCCTGGAAGAGGAGAGAGCTTATCGACCGCTCAGGATTTCTAAGGTTCAAGTGGAGGCCAGGGCTGGGATGACACGGGACATTCTGCAAGGGAGGCCGCAGAGCAGCAGCCGACAGCTGAGTGTGCTCAGCGACTCGTTGCCCGAGCCCACGCTCCCTGCTCTCTTTCCTGCGCTTCGTCTTGGCACAGGAAGTGGCTCTGGTTGTTGGGGTGACCTGCTAATCACTGTGGGGTGCTTCTGAGCCCCTCAACCTTGCAGGTCAGAAAGCAGGACAGGATGAAACACTTGACAGTGGCAGCGGAGTCCTTAATGCCCCAAGTACCTGCTCTCTGGGAGGGGAAGGACAGTTCTTAACAAGACTCCACGTTATAGCCCTCATCAGTGACGATGCAGCAGTGAAACAGGAGATTGGGTTCAGGCAGTAGCTAAAAAGAGATTAAAATGGTGCTTTCAAACATGAGGAGCATTGCCAGAAAACGCTGGAAGTTGAGCTAGCAGGCGCTTGGGCTGGATGCAGGACTAGGTTTATGGATCCTTTTTGCCAGGAGTAACACTCGCGACAAGCCGCGGGGTGTTTGGCTGCAGCCTTAGCTCGTCGGGAGGCCCTGCAGGGCAAGGGCGGCCTCTGAACTTCGCAGGAACGCTGCTGCCTCGCCACGGAGTTGGGCAACACCGACTTCCGGGGATCTCATCAGGCCTGAAGATTTATGGGCATTGCGCAAGTCGTGAAACTACAGCGGAACGGAGCCAGACTGGTTAAGAACAAAGTCCTCTCCTCCACCGGCATCGCGAATATCAATTTCGACACCTCCTGCCACTGCAACACTTCAAACCTGGTGTCTGTGTTTCCTGCTAAGGACAGGCAACTTCTTCACTACTGATCTCTTCACATCAGACATAAAGACAAAATGTGTCTAGAAGCTGGTCTAAAATCCAGAACATTTTTTTTTCTCCTGAAAACAGTAGTATCTGGCATGCTGTAAGGCTTAGGTGAGAGGCATCTCTGCTTCTGATGCAATCTTTGGTCCCCTAGAGGTGATTTTCAGGAAGCTGAGTTAATTGTCAAGCCCTCATAAAAAAAAGAAAATTAAATACTCATGAATTCAAGAGAAGTCCCGTAAGAAAAAGAATGCTCAAATTTTTTTGAACTGAGCGGCTAAAAAAAAAATTCCTGAAGATCCAAAATCAGACTTTTTTTAAACAATTCTGGCTTTATCTCTTCAGTGCTCATTTCCTCTTTTTACTTGCTAGCACCAGCGGCTCTGCAGAACCTGATGCAGATTTAGCTTCTAAAAGCTGGTCTGTGAAGCACGTGAAATCCTCAGATGACCCCTGCAGCAGAGAGGAAAGGGAAAATAGAGGAAAAAAAATCAATGTTTACCCAACACTCCAAACCATAAATGAATAAAAGATAACTAGCCCTGGTTCTACTCCTTTGTGCACCCTGCTCGGATTGAGAGCTCATTTGAACAGGACACACAGCTGCTAAAATGCTGACATGTGTTTCCTCATGATAGACCAGCACCAAAAGCAGAACTTGTTCGGGAAGACAAGCAGTTTGATCATATTTTGGCAGAGATAAGAGGAAGCCGTATACAAGCACATTCCCTGCAGGGGCCAAACTGATTAATTGGAACTGCTTGGTATTCAAAAGAGTTGATGAAAAACTTTTGAAAGCTATTGAGGCCGTTTCTTATTTTTCAGGACAAAGGCCATGATTACACCGTTCAGCTGAAGGGAACAATGTCAGGGTTGTGTAGCTGAGATCAGAATCAGACTCATTCTACAAAGGTGTCATTTTATTTATTTACATTTTATTTACATGTCTCCCACCACAGCGCATTTCCAACTTCAGCATTAGTTTTTGTGGACTTTTTCCTCCACATTCTTGTAAAACCAGAGAAAGTCTTGTGCCAGCATTATGTAACCCAGAACTGTGGAAATCCTTGGTTCGGTTTCTGTAAGAGGTGCAACACTACTGGGAGTGAGCATAGTGCTAACGCTGCTCCCACTAAAGGCAGGGTTGGATACATGGCTTGGGGTATGCAGAAAAGAAAGATTAAAAAAAAATAATAATGGTCTGTTTTAATCTGGTTTCTTTTTTAAAAAGTCTGGCAGCCCAGGTACCTTCACCTCTTTTTCAATAAAAATTTCAGTTGGATCTATAATATCCAATTCCCACTAATATGTATTAAAAATGTTTATAAAGTGTATTGCATCAGGACCCGGGCACTTTGGTCTGTGAGGCGCTCTGCACAGAGCCAACAGTTTCTAGGACACACACACAATATATCAAGAATGAGAGCAAAGCTGCATCATCTCTGTATCATACTAAAGCTGAGAAACTAAGAAATTGTCAAGGACCATAAATCAGTAGGAGAATGGACAATTAAAGCAAACTACCCTAAAAGGTTCTTTTATTTTGGGCAGGAAAATGCTCTGAGATCCTTTCACAAGAGTGCATTGCAGGCATATAAAGCACTGATGCTCCTAAGGCAAAGTCTTCGGCTAAATTCTACTCAGAGAGCTCCAAGAAGCCACAAGTGAGTAACTCTCTATAGAGGAGCCCTGATCCTGGATGCATTTCTGCCCTCACTTGCACTGCAGCAACCGTCCCACGTGCGTGGGCTGCAGCGAGAGTCGCTGCAGCACCTGAGGTAGCTTCCCTGCCCTCTTTACTTGAAGACAGCAAAAGGGTTAAGGCACAGAGCACGCAGGCTCCAAGGCAAGCCCTGCCTTGCGTGTGGGAGTAAATGTCATATCCCGCTGCACAGGGTATTTATAGCACAGCATTATTTGGGAAGTGAAACTTTTCAATGGAGAGGTTTTCACAACCAGTTGCTTCAGGTTTGAGTTCTAGCGAACACAACAGCTGAGAACCCTATTTTAGAGATCTCCACTCTTCATTTGGTTCTGAATGGTAAAACAAAACAAGCAGGGTCACAATCCGGGGACCCAGTATGAAAATCCTTGGGTTTCCTCCAGCCAAAAGGCAGCTTATTGGAGTCCTGCAGCTGACCTGTCAATCTCGTGAGCGCAGGAGGAGCGAGTCGAGCTTTGCCACGCTGGAGCACACTACCTGCTGGAGGAGCTCTTCCCCCGTGCGAGGCTCCCAGAGGAGCAGCCTCTGGCACACGCAGCTGCAGGCTCATGCCTCCTGTGCTGTGAGCTCAGCAGTGCCCAGAGCAAGGGCTGGGTCAGAACTTCGAGACAAGGGATTAGGATGGGAAAGCCAAGACCACAGCAGCAAAAAGCTGGGAGCAGTAGTGTGAAAAACAGGTACAGGGGTTAAGTGGTCAGCATTTGCCACAGCAACTTAAGTTGGGCTGGAAAAACAACACTGGATACGGGAGGCAAGATTGTAGGAGCTCTAAATTGCCAGCTCTAGATCTGCACTGAAGCCATCGTTGCTCTAGGCTTGCCCTGGTTCAAATCCTTATATTTGAAGCTGTTTGGAACAGGCTGCTGTTGACTCACAATGTGCAGTAAGCCCAAAAACTTGGGACACAGTTCCAAAATAAAAGCTTCTTTTGAGCAGTGGTCTTACCATAACCGGGCTGGAAAGGAACAGGAAGGCCCTCTGTGAAACTCTGTTCTTGGATCTTTAACTATAATCACAGCACGTATTCCAAGAAGGAGGTCTTGACCTTATTGGGTCATCCAAAGGGAGAGCTATGCAGATTTTGTAGCAGTTATTAACACATCTACTAGTATGAATCCTCCCAAACTAGTTAGAAACACCCTGTAATGCTACACAAGTCAGGACCGCAGCTGTATTTGCATTCACTCCGTATGTCCTCACCCCACTAACTACTTGTGGGTTTTACAGCCGCAATAGAAACCTGAGCTTGGTTGTAGTTGTCCGTCTAATTACAAAGTAAGGATGGAGCAGAGGTCCCCGAGCCAGCGCCCATCTCCAGTCCTGCTCTTATCAGCTGGGTCGTTTCTGCCTCGCTGGGTTGGCCACGTTGTTCTCACCCTGCTCCAAACACACTTTTCCGGCTGCAGAGGTGTCAGAGGCGCTCCAGCAGATCAGTACACGTCGATGTTATTTCCTACTAGCTTAACAGGATTCTTTACCTCTTCAAGCTATCACTGTACGTAATGAAGCCACTAGCCTACTGCAGCAGATGTTATTACATTATTTATACTCTGTGCTTTCAGGACACTCTTTACAGCTCCAAGTGACCAACTTCTCTACCAGTAAGTTGATGGAGACCACTGATTCACTGCACATAATTTAACCACAAGAGCAAAGCAGGGTAATTCTGGATTTCGGTGCCAAACTTGGGCTTGTAAGAAGTTCCACATGTGCTTCTCAAATCCCTCAACCCTCTGTACTTCCTTTCTGCCCTCTTCAGATAACAGCTGCAGAATGCACCTCGTGTGAGAAGTGTGGCTTGGTCAGAAGTCACGAAATGATCATTAAGATCCATTGTGTTTTGTAAAAAACACTGCTTGATGTTCTTCCCACTGTACTGAAAGTGTCAAATGTATGAGCTAGGGCCAAGTATGGGAGAAGCCTATGGAACAATCTCTTGGCTAGAACATACCATGTGAGATACTGACCTACTAGTGTTCAAGCACTGCTGGTTTTCCTCTGTAACGGGGTGAGAGTGAATTATTTTTCAGCACTGTATATTCCTAGTATCTTACAGGATACTGCATCCTGTAACCCGCATCAGTATTAAGCCAGTATGTACTAGGTGCAGGATTTGGGATCCTGCTTCTGCAAGTTTCAAGGCTGCTCAGAGCATCATGGCAGTGGGTACCATACAAAGCCCATCTGCCACAACCGTGAGCCATCCTGCTGCAAGGGGCACAGCATTTTACACGTGACAGGAAGAGCCCACATCCAAGGGAACGAAGAAAACACATCAAAACCCAATTTCCACCTTTCTTGAGAACTCTGAATTATGGTATTTTCCATTTCCCTCACTCTCTCAGGCAAGGCATGTAAACTAGCCCAAAGTCATGCTCAACTTTTATGTGACAGCAGAGAATAACGGTAAAATTAAAATCTGGAAAGAGAACTGTAACTTCATAGGAAAAAACATAAGACTGAATAATAATAATAAAAACCTCTCCAGATCATCACTAACTCACACTATTCTAAAAACACCTCCACAGCAGCACTGCAAACTCTGCCAGTCCCCTCAGCTGTGACCCAGGATGGAGGTGACTCATCCTCTTCGCTTCCATGGTCTCCATGCCCACCCCCGGAGTCCTGGAATGGGAAAGGAAGAAAGTTAATAGGTTCCGTGGGAGTAAGCGCTGAGGTCACAGCTTCTTAAGGCACGAGTAATGGGGCCGTTCAACTCTGCCAGATCTCAGAAAAAAAAAAAAAAGTGTTTAGACACAGCACAACCATAGCAACCCCACACTTCCCAAAGCAACACCTTTCTCCAATATATCTGTACAGGTAGATTATTCCTCTGAGGTTTTCTCTTTTTTTTTTTTGAAGAAAAAAAAAGGCAGTCCTCTGGTTTCAGGCCAACCACCTCACTCAAGTAGGGCAACAAGGGAGCAGCCGCAGAGGGCCAGGGGGAGCGTTACCAGCCGCCACCCCCGGGCGCGCTGTCAAGGCGCCTTCGGGAGGAGACCAAGGGCGCTGCGTGCCTCGACGCGGGCGGGAAACCGGGCGCTTAACGGGAAAACGCGGGGGAAAACGGTCCCGGGCCAGGCAGCCCACGCCGTACCTCAGGGCGCGGGGAGCGCAGCGCCGCCCTGCCGCTCCGCGCTCTCTCCGTGCTCTCTCCGCGCACGCGCACCCCGTCCGCATCTGCGCACCGGGCGCCTTCCGCGCCGCTGCCCCCGGGGGCCTCGCGCGCAGGCGCGGGGGGGCGGGGGAGGGCTTGCAGGAAGCCCCGCCCGCTTCTGGGAACGCGGCGCCACCCCCGGGCGCGCGGGGCGGGGCGGGGAGGCGGGGCCGCGCGGCACTGCGCGGCGCCCATTGGCCGAGCGGCGCCGGGGGCGGGGCCACTGGCGGGCTGCGCCTGTCAGTGCGCGCGGCGCCACCGAGGAGGCCTGGGGGGGCTGTGCCGCGTTGGGCCGGGCCGAGCGGGGCCGAACCGAATCGAACCCAGCCGGGCTGAGCCGAGCCGAGCCGAGCCGGACCGAAACGAGTCGGGTTGAGCCGAACAGAAACGATCCGAAGCCCCGAGCGGTAGGTACGGCCGCGGGGCAGCGGGGCGGGCGGCGCCAGGAGGCGGCATGGAGCGGCCGGTGCCGGTGGCGCCTGCTCCTCTCTCCCCGCGGCGGCGGCGCCGCGCTGAGGGCCGCCCCCGTCCCGACGAGGCTGCTCCCGCCTGCAGGCGCCAGACTCGGCTTCTTTCCCCTCATGATTTAACCGTTTCCCCTCTGCTGCCGCCCCGGGCGCAGTTTCTCCTTCCCTTCCCCGCGACCGGCACAGGAGCAGGTTCGAGATCGCTTCACCCAAACACACGGGTGAATAAGATCGGAAGTTCGGTTAAACTGCCGCCCCGCGCGCTCACAAAACCCCTGTTTTTCTTTTCCTCTTCTGGCAGAAAGGTTAAAACGCTTCTGTGCTGATTAATAAGTTGCTGCTGTGGTCGATCTCAGATGCTTCCTGTCTGCTGCAGCAGTCGCGTTAGAAACATGTCCGGGCCCGGCGCGTGTCACCAGCGGCAGCCTGGGACTCGCGGCCATAAACAACGCTTGAATTTCTTCCTAAAACGCCTTTCTGGACCCGCTTTCTGCACCAGGGCTTGCAGCCTCCCGGCTGTGACCCGGGTGAGGAGGGAAGCAGAGCCGGGCTGCAGACACGCGCCTGTCGTGCGCCGCTTTATTGCGTTTTAACAAAGTCTGTTACTGGCCCTGCCGCTGGATTCCTCGGGAATGAGTCATTTGCTATTAACTATTAAATTTTAACTGTTGGGAGAGACGACGTCTCGGGATAGTCTGCTGTGGAAAAGGGCTATCCCAGACACGTGTGTAACAGCCCCGGATTGGGAGGGTTTGTGGGGCCTGATCCAACAAGGCTGGAGTTAAGAAAGGAGGATTGGGATGAGTAGCCGCGGTGTAAGAGGGACGTGGCCGCTGATTAGTACCCTAATGGCAAGCAGGGGAATGGGACCAGGGTGTCCCTTCAGCCTTCCTAAGGCAACTTGTGAAGCTGTTGGCAAATATTGCTCTGATTTGCTGGTGGAGACAGAAGGAGAAAGGTCGGGAAGAGTGAAAGTCTCCCAGGCTCCAAGAAGCACATCTGGCCCTGAGTGGAAGAGATCTGGATCAGGGAAAGGTCTGGAGATGCTGTGGAAGGGAGACCCACAGGATGCGCTGACAGAGCAAGGGGGACAGGCCTAGGCGTGAGGGGACTTAAATCCGTAGTCTTTTTAATGGTCTTTTTTAATTATGTTTTAATAGCATCAACTTACTAAGCCTTGAAGAACATGGAACAGTGCAGATCTGCAACACGGTTCTTAGATGCTGCTGTTAAAGTGGGAGTTTCTCTGATACTGCTCAATGTGGGCAGAGAAATTTGTCCTTTTTCACATCTCTCACATAAAATCGTACTACTTGAATCTTGCAAGATGGAGAATCAATTAAGCTTATGTAGAAATGCTCCTATCCATAAAAGAACTCCTGGTTTTGCCTGGTGTTTTGACACTGCTGCTTTCTTGTTGCTTTTTGTGGTGTTTTGGTAAGCGCGAACTGAAAATCTCCAGCCATATAACAGTGTCTGGTAATAACTGGTGAAAGCTTCATCTTCTACCTGCGCTGAATTGATTTTAGTGAGCGCTTGCGGTTTGTGTCGGAAGTTGTCCATTTAAGTGCTTATATCTTGAGGAAATAGCTTCTCTCCGCAAATGGGCCTTAAAAGTCAGGATGTTTTTAAGCTGTGTCCTCAAAGCTTGTGGATAAACAGCGAAGTTGGATTTGAAAACATAACTTTGTCAGCACCATGTTTTAGGCTGATGCTTTCTATAAGAGCTGTTCACAGAGCAGCCTGGAGAAATGAGCTGCCCCAAGTGAACTGGAATGCGGTGACATTTATGAACTTGGGGGAAACGGTATCTCTTGTGTCCTTGCTCAAGGGTCCTTGCTTTCATGTCCTTGCTTTCATGTCCTTGCCCAGCATGAAAAGAATGGGCTAGGGGTGAGTTGTACCCACGTTTATACTGCAGGAAATATTTGGGTACTTCGGGAAATTCAGATACTGGTTAAACCCCATCAAATACTTTTCTACAGAGTCTGTATCCAAACTGCTGCAATATATTAACATCTGGCAACCGAAAGGATAGTTGAAGCTGATTATCCTGGTGTTTATAGTAAGCAACATAAATGGCTGAAATGGGATTTTGAAGTATTTGCTGTCAAACCACTTGGAAGAATACGTTTACATATTTATTATCACTTCTAACCCAGCTTGCTCATGACCATGATTCTGATAGTGGAACCCTTCAAACTGTGAGTCCTGGTGGGGTTTAGGTAGAAGGTACTGGTGATCTTCAGGTCAACCTTCACAGCCGAGAGCACAGGAGAGACCGAGAGGCACCAGCCAAGGTGCCCCTTGTGCAGATACCTGGATATCAGTGGTGAAGCAGGAGGAGGTGACGACTGTGCACGTTCTGGATGAAAACTGGTGATCTGACTCTCCAGTATTATAACCGCCAGGCACTCTGTTTATTTGCTTGTGGACCTCGTAGCTATCTAGTTTTCTCCTAAATTTCAAGCAGCATTCAGTATGTTTTACGATAGGTCTGTGTGTTGTGTACTATAGCTTGTTTTTTTTTTCCTTTTTCTTTTCTGCTCCCTTCTGAGGCAAATTGAAACTTCTTTCTTGCTGACTGTACCAGGCTTGTTTAAATAACAACCTCATAGCCATGCGACAATAATACGCCTTAAACTGACACGTCTGAAAACGGAACCTTCTGAATTTCAGTTCCATCCGAAACGTGGGCAGGGACGAGAATCTACACTCCCCAGGCAGAGGGAGACAAGAGAAATCCTGAAGAAATGGAAGAAGCTCCTCGGGCTTGAAAGAGACCGCGAATATTTCTACTTCCTGGGCACTAGATATTTAGTGTAATTCATTTTTCATCGTGTGTTGTTGATTTTATTTTTTTTAGCCAGTTCTCAAGACAAATTCTCAGATATTCTTGAATACCTCCTGACAGAGCTATAGTTGTCAGAAATTGAAAGTCCCTAGAGGTTTAGCATCATTTTTTGGGTTGAGGCCCCAGGTTGCAGCGGTGGATGAATTCCTGCCCTTCAGCACTATCGCTTTTTTTGCAGTGGTCAGTAAAGCAACATTGCTAAAATTTTCCTTAGATGTTCCAATAAACCAATAGCAGTTGCAAAAGCGAGGGCTGACCTACGTTAATGCGTTGTGCATTGAACTCTTCTCAATAAGGAAGTGGGAAACCTCACTGAGACAACATGATTTTTTTTTTCTCTAACTAAATGTCAATCTGAAACTGCTGCCGAACACTAGCACTCAAACCAGGAGAAGAAATCTGCATGCTTTGAAGACAATATATGAAGTCTTTTGTGTATTTTAAAGCTCTTACTCAAGTTGTTTTTTCTTCTTAAGCGAAATACAGAGATGCTCCACAAAATGTGGCTTAAAATACTCCAAGAGCAGCTTGGCAAGGGAGACAGGACCAAGCGGAGCGCGCAGGGCCGAGGCCCGTGGTGTTCTGCGGAACGCTGAGCACCAGGGAGGTGTTTGCCCTGCTTGTTCCACTGCAGTGTTCACAGTGACCCCGGATAACAAAGAAATGTTCCGCCCAGGTCCCCGCCACAGGTGGCTTCCAGTGGAAGCGGCCAGCGTTGAGGTGGAAGATCTGCCGAGGCCGAACCCCAGCTTGTTTGAAGAAGGGTGGGAGCGGGAGGGGATTTTCAAGGGAGCGGTGAGCACGAGGGTGTCCCTTGTCCCGGGAAGGCTTGAGCATCCCCTTCGCCCTGGCGCTCGGCGTGGCTCGCGTGGCCTTGTCCTCTACGGAGGGTGGGCACCGGAGCACGAACATTATTTGAGGAAGAGGTTGTGCTGCCACCGGCCAGTGGCCCCGCAGCGTGAGTGATCCTGTGCCCAGCTCTCATGCTGTGAAAACGTTCTTTCTGTTTTACAGCAGTGAGAGCTCACGCAGAGCTAGATGTGAGTGTGAGATCGTAGCAAAGATAAGGGGCAAGGAGCCTGCAGCACTGGTGGAGCTTGCAAAGGTCCTGTCTGGGCTAGGGATGCACTTTGCCTCTCTCTGCTGCACTACCTGACTTTCTCTTCCTTTGCTGTACACAAGGCCTTGCTGGTTTTGAGGAAGGAAGAAAACTGGGAATATTGAAATCAAGACTTACAGTTGAACCGAAGTGACTTGGTCAAGGGAAAGGAAGTTTTGAAAAACACAGGAGCAGTTTTGGGGAAGAGGCAGTGCCCTTCCAGCTCCATAACCTGTGGCTCCCGTTGTTGCTTTATAACTGGTGTCTGTCCGTGGAAACGCTTATCCTGGTGGCAGGTAAAGAGGCCTCCAAAGCCAGCATGTCTCACGTGGGGTAAATCCTGTCCTCACTGATCTTGCTGTGGAGCTCAGATATCCAGACAGTGTTCCCAAGGCTTCCTTGTATCAGAAAGCTTCCTTGTATCAAAAGCGTTATCAAAAAATAGCTATGTGCAGTATGAATGGGACTTGCAATCCCAAAGGGGCAGTGAGACGAGTCTGCCTTGTCCAGGGTGGAATATGGCCCATAGAAAAGTTATGGCTCCATAATTCCTTAAAAGCTCGTGCTTTTACAAATCTCAGTTTCTCCCCAAATTCGCCTTGTGTGCTGTGAAACAGTTGGGTTTCTGATTCTCTCATGGAGCTGAAAATGATGTGGAAACTGTTAAACGGGACCAGGCTCGTAGGCTCGGGGCCCACACAGCCTCCATAGACCTGAGTCACCCATTAAGCCGGCTGCTCCACGCCAGCCTGCAGGACGTTGCTTTCAGAGGAACGATCCCTGATTTTTTTTCCCTTGGCAAGCGAAGCACCTACTTTGTTGGCTTGAATCTCACTGAGGTTTCTGGGTTGCGCTTTTCCGTTTCAGACTTGCGGTTCTGCCTCTCGCTCCCTCTGTCTTTTAATTGAGGCTGGGGGTGACTGGCAGAATCCTGCGCTGCTGGAGACGGAGCAGCGCTGCCCTGCAGACCTGCAAGGTGAGGAGCGGGCGAGGAGACACAGAGTTAATGCAAATCGGGAGAGAGTGAGTACAAAAATAGCTCCCAACTTGTCAGTTTGGTCACTGGTGGCTTGGGTTAGTCATCTGGCAGGCTGCCTTTCTGCTGCTCCCAGGGATTATTTTACAGCGCTGAGATTTGACGTGGTTTCTGGAGAGCGGAGGCAGGGGGTGCTGCTGGTGGCGCTGCTCGCTCCTGCGGCGCTCGCTGGGCCCCTTGTTGACTCTCTTGTCTACCTGCCAGCCTGTCGGGTGACTCAGTGCGGATCGCCCGGGTCCCTGCCCTTGGCTCCAACCTTCCCTTCCCCTTTCCTTGGTGGCGCCGAACACCCGTTGCTGCCTGTTCTGGAGCTTTCCCCATTGAGCTTTGCATTGCCAGCTGGGAAACAGATAAAGAAAAGAAAGAAAAATAGTGAAATAAAAGCAAATCCCTGCTGCAGATTCAACTCCAGAGCCTCACAGGACAGCCCTGGTAAGAGTTCCGTGCACTGTGCTTCGTGCCTCCTGTTCGGGTGCTGCTCTGCTCCCCAGGGCCGGCAGTGCTTGGTGCCAGCGCCTGCTCCCTCGGGACTGCGGACGCTTGTGCCCTGTTTAATGATGGAAATGTTTGTGTTCAGCCCTCGCTTGAGCTGTGAAAGGGCCGTGGAACAGGGAGCCCGCAGTTGAGGGTGGTTCTGGCTGAACGGGGAGCAGCCGCGTTCTGCTGACTGGGAACGCCGGGCAGGGCCATGGGAGCCCGAGCAGAGCCTCATTCCCTGCAGTTCTGCGCTCAGCGGGTTTGTAGGGAACTCTTAACTCCACACATTGCTGATACCCGATGATAACCCCTTATCCTGCCTTGCTCCTTAATGCTTCTCCCTTTGCATCCTCATCTCCCTTCCACCTTTCCCTGTGTTCCCAGCTGGCCAAGTCTTGGCGTGTGCTGGGGCTGGTCTGCAGCTCTGCTTGCAGTGGCTGGTTGGGCAGAGCCTGGCCTGATCGACTCACCAGCCACTGCCAAGCGGAGGGCAGAGGACCTGGCTTTGACCTTCCTCTTTTTCCAGTACCATCACAGTCCTCTTCTGAACACCAACTTTAACCTGATTAACATTAACCTGATATTCAGGCTCCTTTTGAGTGGCCTGAGGGTTTCAAAAGCTGTTGGCAAGCAAGGGGCAGGGAGGGTGTGCGGGAGGAGATGCGCATGGGCAGGCGGGTTGCTCAGCCCTGCTTCTTTGGAAGGAAAAATGAGAAATGGATTTGAGGGTGTCTGAGTCCAAAGAATGAAAAATTAGCAACATTTTGTGAACGTTTAGGTGGTTTGTGCTGTAAGGGCACAGGGTAATTTCTCCTAGGTACACAGGGAATATGCAGCCGATGGATCTGATCTCTCACGTCTCCTCTTTTTGTGAATATTCTTTTTGTTTAAGAAGAGTTCCCTCTTCTGTGTTATTCCATACGTATTAGAGCTAAGGGAACATAACAAGAAATACATTTTGCCTTGAAACCTAAGTAGTCTCATGCTTTAGTACTGAGAATAACATTGATTGTTCATCTCTTCTCTTATATCAGTCAGGAATGGTGAGCTGGCAATCCTGGCTTCATACCTAGCTTCTTCATCACAGCTTGGGTAGGACCTTGATTTAGATTAAATTAGTTTGTAACTGATACCTTCAGCTGCCTTCTTGCTCGTGAGATTGAAGCCACTCCTGCCTGTGAAGCTGTATTGTAACAAGGGATCTTTTTGTTCTTACTCAGTGCCTCTCTGAACCTGTGAAATGGCAGTGATGGGAATTACATGCCAAGGAGCTCCTGATCCAAACATCAAGCACAAGAAGGAGCTCACGGTGACAAAGGGGCTGAACGAGACTGTGAGTGAAAAGCAGAGCAGTGTCTGCAAAGTAGAAGATTCCAAGAAGGTCACCTTTCACAGTCCTTGGAAAATCCTGAATGATGTAATCACCAAAGGAACAGCAAAAGAAGAAACAGAAGGCGGCTCTGCATCAATTTCTATTATTGCCCAAGCAGAATGTAAGTAGCAGGGCGGGCTGCTCTTCATTGAGAAAAAGGAATGTGTAACACGGTGTGTCATTTCACTCAGTTTGAGCTCCTGGAGAGCTGAGCAGAATTCTATTTGTAATCCCAAGTGGGCTGGAATTGGTGACACATCCCAGCCTCTATTTAGGCAGCTCATGAAATCTCTTAATAATATGGCATCATCTACTGAATAAAGCAGAAATAACAGCCATATGGCCATTGCAGCTAGCTTTGCTGACTAGAAACGTGTCCCACCAGATGATCTATTTTTGACTGACTGCTGAAAGGTGTTTTACAAAAAAAACCAGCTTTTGGGTGGGAAGGAGCTTGAGGCATCAGGGGATGACACCAATGCTGAAAGGTGTCTGATGCTGGGGACGGAAGAACGTACCGCGGAGACACAGCGTGACCATGCGTGGTGATTTATGTGCCTGGATCGCTGCATGGTTCAGGAGGGTGGTAGATGTGCTTCCCAGTCCAGTTCTTACTAAAATGTGTCCTGTTTTCTTCACGCAGGTGAAAACAGTCAAGAGTTCAGCCCTACGTTATCAGAGCGATCCTTCATTGCTCATAGTAAGCGCTACAGGTAGGAGATCTCTTAATATGAGTACCCAGTGTCACTGTTCTGTGCACTGACTTGTTTCAAATCACACAGGCTCTCTCTGTGTGCAACGTTTTTTTTTTCCTGAACTCCTCCTATTTAAAGAAGCTTTTGCTAAGGATGTGTCTTTTCCCAAGAATCTTCCTCAAAACCCTTTTGTATTAGGAAGAAATAAAAGTGCACACCACTCAAAACACCTTGCATGTGGCTCATTACCAATGCCTGCTGATTTACTAACCCTTGTGATCTGCCTGGTTATGTAGGTTGGCAGATCAGTTTCAAAACAAAGGCCAAGAGATCTGTTTCATGTGAGGTTCGTGGGCTGGAAGTAGAAAGATTAAAGGGGCAGTTTTTGGTCTTCTCTAGCTGAAATTGGGAAATAGAATAAGATGCTGCTTCGTCTGTGACAGATTTCAGACACAGAATCCGGCCTTGTGGGGTTTGACATTGCCCACTATATAACACTGCCCCATGAACCAACTGCAGAGAAGCGGAGTTGGGTAGTTCCTTGGGGATGTGTGTGGAGTGCATAGCAGGTATACGTTCAGGGCCAAGGAAATATGGCAATGCCCATCCAATCCAGAGCTCTGCTTGCTGGGTCTGGTAAGGATTTAACAGTGCACCGGGGCAGCAGGGAGTGATGGAGGAAGCTGAACTGGCTGTGGGCTGTGGCACTGTTCCATAAAGGCAGATAACTGTTGCATGGATCGATGGAACAATTACAGTTTCTTCATTTAGATCAATTTTCCTGTTTCCTCTTACAACTTGCAAAAACCCAAATGTCAAGATCGTATTGAATAGCTGCAAGCAAATATTCTTTAGAGATTCATCTGTTTGCATGGGCCTCCACATATTATTCTGGCCAGCGCAGCTTTATATATGATTTCCTAGAAAAGGGATTGTAACATTGTAATAATTGAGCTCTACATGCCAGCAATTTTGGGCTGTTTCAGGCTGTTTAATTTCAGTTCCCTTAGTCACCCTTTTCCCTTGCACAGATTAAACATCTTCAAATAGAGAAGATGTTTATATTGTAAGTGCTTTTGTTATTTTTACCAAATCTTTTAAATAGATTTTATTTGTATTTAACCTCTGTATTCCCTAAAATTCACAGACATATGTTGTCTCAAAGCAACCCGGAAGCATTCAGTGCTTTTCCCTATCTACTCTAGTCCTACTGTTCCTTGAAGAGTTTGTGAATGCTCACAAGAGTTTGTGAAAGTCAATACTTTATGTTCTTTTTTTTCCCTCCTTTCCTCTGTTCCTGCCTTAAAATGATTCTGCTTGCGTGTCAAAAAACTAATTTGTTACATTTTAGAAGGTAAGAAATTATCTTACAGTTCTCTATTCTTAAGATCTCCAAAGACGGTATTGCTAATTCTCATGCCTGTTCTGCTGGTAATAATTGTTAAGTAATTGTTGGTAATAATTAAAAGCTTGTTTTTCCCATCAGATTTAAAACACTTTATGACTTTATGCTCTTTTATTTTTTTGGTAGCCGGTCAGACAGTCTTGATCAAATCCCTAACAATGTGGCCCACGCAAGGGAGGGGAAGATGGCACATACCTGTTGGAGAGGGAGGCATCGTGGTAAAAACAAAAAGAAACGGCATAAAAAAAGATCCAAGCTGAAAATACAAACAGTGGCTGCTGGCAGACGTGGTCCCAGAACTCCAGAACAAGAAAGCTGCACCCCAATCCCAGTCCAGGTGCGGGTTGCCTTTAGATACTCCTTTTGTGTTGTTGGGTCCCCTGCAAGCTGCTGCAATGCTTGGTTGAATTTTTGGGGGCTTTACTGAGGTTCCTGCTCAGTTATCCTGTTTTGTTTTCTAGGAGGATGAAGCACACCAAAGTACTATCTACAGAAACAATTTTTGGGTTTCAGAACTTGGCAAGGATTTGGCCTATGATCCGCTGCTGTTTGAGAAACCTGGGAAACTTATGTCTGCCAGCAAGCTCCCTTCCCCAAGGAGCCAGTGCAAAACAGAACTGAAAAGGCTGATCAGCCCTGTTCAGTGCCTTAGTCATGTTTGGAAACGTCACTATCCGAAGGACAGTGTTCCACAGCCTGAAACGCTTCACCCTTTCCCGTACAACATAATACCTCCTCATTTCCCACCCCTGGAGAGTCCTCTCCATGCCATGAAACTCAGTGCACTGGGAACACACTACCCCGGTGACTTCAACTACCCAGACAGCGAGCATCGCTTATCTAGCCTAAACTTAGAATGCAGTTTCCCCAGATGTGTCAACCAGTCCATGAAAACCAGTTCGGACAAGATTTCTGTGGAAGAATATTTGGTAGACGCCTTGAAGGGGAGCGTGAGTTTCGGTGAACCGCAGAATTTAGCCAGCCTAGCCAAGACGTGGAGAGGAGGCGGTCTGGACCTGAAGGAACCATCCCAAAAAGCAGAGGAAAACGAAGGCGTGCTACTAAACGAGGTGATCTTCTGGCCCTGCCCCGGTGCTGTGCTAGGCAGAGTTCCCCTTGCATTTCAGGAGGGAGAATCTGCCTCCATGTGCTGGCTTCTGTAGCAGGACTGCCATTTCTGAAGGGTTCTTAATGATGTGCCTAGAGCCCAGCACTTTTTAGAAGGGCATAAAACCCTGTCTTAGAGATTGGTGCTCCAACTGGTTTACTCATTCACAAAATATGCCTGGCTTATTTAAAAATTTATGAGAAGTGTCTGTTTTGGTGGTCAGTCTTCCAAAATGCTCTCTCTGTTGGGCTGTGAAAGAATCCAGACCATTCAGGTCGACAGGCTACAATATTTGATTATAAGATGACCTGGACACTAACACTGACGGTAAAAGGTACCTGTAATCTGTAAATCCCAAAGGTGCAAAGAGTTGTCTGCCACCTCTGCCAGTAAACCAAAAATTTACCCCTGTCCCTTGACAGAGGTAGGGGTTTGGCCCAGCAGATGCCTGTAAATCTTCCTGATTCATCTCTCCTAACTGCAGCTCTTTGCCAGCCTTCCCAAACTCCTCTTATAGGACTTCACAGTTGGTGACAACCCTATCACATTGTCAGTGCAGTTCAGGATGTGACTTACCTGCCTGAACACATCGACACTGAGACCCAAGGCCCAATTCTTTCCCATATATCCTATAAAAAGGATCTAACTCCCATGTAGAGGGGAGTTTAATCGATCTTTCAGTTCATAGGATTTCACTTCATAAGAAGATCCTCCGTGTGAAGGGAGAAGTCTGGAGCTCCAAGCTGCCCTTTTTTAGGACATAGGGGTGCACTTATTTAGATCAACCAGCACATGCAGAAATCTGGCAGGTCCTCCCATTTCCTATCACCTCAAGACAGTGACAGAAGCAATATTGCACTGGGAGAGGCTGTGGTACCATTGAGCTTTTCTGAATATTTTATCCTCTCTCTCTCTGGAGCTTGGTGTATATGTTTTTCCATGCTTGTTGCATCTCATTTTCTCATTTTTAACCCCTAGAAACTAAAGCCAGTGGATTATGAGTACAGAGAAGAGGTTCACTGGACGAAGTGTCACGGCTCTCTGGGCATTGGCTCTTTTGGAGAAGTATACAAAATAGAGGACAAGCAGACAGGATTTCAGTGTGCTGCCAAAAAGGTAATTTAGGTGTAAGAAATCAGGGGGATTGTTTAATACAAGAAAGCAGAAATAGAGTCTTATCATTCCAGAATATAATGCTGCTGTGGTTATGCTCAGGGCAGGTTTTCAGGTGATGGCATGAAGAAGCAGATAGACCCCCTGTGCACACAGTGGTTCTCAGTCTGAGTAGTAAGAAACAGGGTCATCTGACCTTCTGAGAACGGTACAGGGCATTTGGCTTTTCTGTGCTGGGGCAGACTAGAAGAGTGAAGATTTCAAAAAGATTTTAAGTGCATTCTTAGTAAGGGTGAGGAAAAAGTTCCTGGAGTTTTCTGCTTATGTAAATATTCCCATCTTAAAAAACACCCATTATAAATGATGACATTGCAAGTGTTTCTCTGCTGAAAAGTGAGTAAAATAGGAAAAAATGAAGTGATGAGTAAAAACACAAAAAGGAGAGTTTTCTCCTGCTCAGTGAGCATCATCGACGACACTGGCACATTGTAATGAGGTAATTCTGCTAGAATTTCGGCAAAGGGTTGTATTTCTGCAGAAGCTGCCGTAATAATCAATTGATTGCCAAGATACATCCTCATTATATGATGAGTGACACATGCAGATGTAACTTGGATGAAGGTGTTTATTTGTAGGCCACCACGGGAGGCCTTAGGGGTGAAGGCAGAGTGATAACACAAGGAGGTGATGGGAATGTGAGCTCCTCTGCTTGCTCCTAACACTTGAATAGTTTCATCAGCTCTGTCAAACTGATAAGTTTCTCACATTAATAGAAAACTTTGAAAAGTGTGTGGGAAGTGTTTGTCTTGAACGAAAATGTTACATGCGAAAATTGGAAGTTGTGATTTTTTTTTAATTAAAAATGTTCGCTTTCTCTCGTTTACATTACTTTCAACTTGATGCATTGCCTAATGGAAAGATGTAAGTAGCAAGACCGAGCCATCTTGTCCATGTTTTTTAAATAATTTCATTTGTGAGCTGTATAGAAAAGATTTGTAACAATAGAAAGTTATTTCTTATCCCGCGTCCTCGCATTTTAGATGTAGAACTTGGTGGTAACATGGCAGTCTTGTTTTCTGACAGTATGAAACTACTCAAGTTAGTTATCCACTGTGCCAATACACAGTCTCAGGGGAAATAAATGTGAAAAGTGGGGATTTTCAGCAGTAAGAGGTGGATTAGTGCTGAGAGAAAGTAGATGCGAGGTTAGGAGAAGCGTTAGTCTTTCAAAATGGCAGTTTATGTCTTTCCTAACTCCTAGAAGATTTCAAAAGCTACTTCTGGAGATAAGAAATACATTTTCTCAGATCATACTTTTAACCAGTGAATCCTAACATGCAAACTGAACACATAAACCATAATATATTTCATTTTACATCAGCAAGTGTCTGGAATTACTGCTGCTCGCCCTTCCTAGACGGGGACTACCTGACCTTCTTCCACCCTGCTTGGTGTTGCAAGCACCTGCCCTCCAAATTCTTGAGATCAAAGCAAACTACCTCGAGCTGCATTGCTGACAGTGGAGAAACATGATACAGTCTTTTCCCACCAGCATCTTAATGACTCATGTTTTCCTCTGGTCTTTAGCAAATTCTTGTTTTATTTTCTTTGGCCAAACTTAGTGAATAGAGTCTTTCTTAAATCACTTTGTCTGTGCAGCCTGACTACCACCTAAAAAGGTGATAGTGCAGATCACTGCCTGGGGTCATATTTCATATTCCCTCCTGTTTCAGAGGAGCGGCATGTTTCCGAGCACTGCTCTATCCCTGGACTTTTGCATCTCAGGAAAGCAGAATGCTTAAATCATCGGTAATGTCCTCTTAACTGAGACAGAAGTGACCTTAAAAAGGTTTAAAATGAAAAATAAACCCAAAAGATGCCCTATACTCAACCGTGAGCGAGACATGCTGGAACCTGGCATTGTTTTTGACTGATGGGCGCTCAGCTCAGGTTGAGGATTAACATCCCCCTCCCTCCTTGCTCGGTCTGAGTGTTCCCCCTTACTGCTCTCTGCATTGATTTGCGGTAATGGAGGTGATCTAGGGGCCTCTGACACTCAGCTGAGCAGGACACTGAGCTCAGCCCTGGGAGGGACACGGGGGTGAGAACTTGTCACCGTTTGCTGAGTGCCGCTTCTTTGTTTCTCCAGGTACAAGTTGAACACTTCCGTGCAGAGGAGTTGACAACGTGTGCTGCAATAACGAGTCCTAAAGTTGTCCCCTTGTATGGAGCAGTGAAGGAGGGGCCCTGGGTGACGATCTTCATGAAACTTATGGAGGGTGAGAAAGGAGCAGTCACAGTGGAAGTCACTGTAGTTGTCATATGCAACTGATCTCCTCTGATCTCCTCTTCCTCTTGCCCCAGTTTTAAATCTTTTAAGCCTTTGGTGTATCCAGACTGTTCCTAGGGTTAATTCCCCAGTGGGGTGGCATAGGTATGTATTGAACCCACTGCTGTTTCAACATGATTGTTTCTGAGAGGAATAATTTCTCTCTTATCCCCTCTCCCTAGTTCAAGATAAATATCTCTTGGACCAGCTACAAATTCTCCCTAAAGCACACAGCTGATGCTCAGTTTTTGCTTTGAACATACAGGGGTGTATTTACGTGGTACCTATAAAGCACATTGTACTGAACAGGCAATGCAGTGTAAGCAAACCTGGGAACATCCTTTGCCTGAGGCATTTTTTCCCCAGCCAGGACCATGGAAAGCAGAGCCTTTGGAGGATCAGCCGAGCACAGTCTAGCAGTGCTTCATCTGGTCACAGAGAAGTTGCGTTTGAACAAACTAAAAACTGTTGATGTTGCTGAGAAGTGTTTAACAGACAGGCTAACAGGAGCTCTCTGGAATTTCTTCTGACATGAGTGCTGTGGATTTTCTTCTAGGTGGTTCACTGGGCCAGCTGATTAAACAGAGCGGCTGCCTGCCCGAGGACAGAGCGCTCAGTTATCTGGGCCAGGCGTTGGAGGGCCTGGAGTATCTTCATGCTCAAAACATTCTTCATGGTGATGTAAAAGGTAGAATACTACTTAACATATATTGTTATTTCTTCCCTTTTTCTTAAAAAGGAGCAACTGCTTGGAGATAAAGAGTTAGGTAGTGGCAGAAAGGTTATACGAGGTATTCTGCTCTGCAATTCAGATTGAGCTTCATTTTAAACAGACGGACAGATAATATTAGTCAGCTCTTTCACTCACTCATCCAGTGGGTCTGACAGACTGTTTGCCCCATCTAACCTCTCCTCAGGACAGAGGAATCCCCAGAGCAGATAACTGGTAATACACAAGTCAGGATAGTTCTAGCTGTGCGGTTGCTAAAGCCAGGGGTGCTCGGTAAGTTTAGTGGCTCTTAGTTTGCGCTCAGCAAAGGCTGTAGCTCTCTGACCTTTGGGTGTTTTTTCCCTTATAAGTGACTACAATATATAGAACACTAATTTAAAACCTCTTTTTGAAGCGGACAACGTTCTCTTGTCTGATGATGGAAGCAGGGCTCTTCTCTGTGACTTCGGACACTCTGCTCACCTCCACGCAGACGGCTTGGGAAAGTGCCTGCTCACGGGTAAGGTTTGTGTGCTGTGATCCTAAAGAACTGCCGTTCGATCTTTGTGGTTCTGTTCCTCTTGGGCATTTTTGCCTGGGTAATTTGCAGGCAGTTGTGTTATGTTGCTTGTACTGTTGCATTCATTGAGGTAGCGCGCTGCCAGCTAAAATTTATTTAGGATTGGAACTTGGTCTTTATCTCTGTCCAGAAGGTGACTATTTTCTGTAAAATCATGTCAGCAAAGCTCTAGTCACTGTATTGCTCCTGCAAGAGATCACATCCGCACTTCTGGTATGACACTGACTTGGAGATGTAGCATCTGGACAGCTGAGAGGAGCATGTGAGGGGGAGCACTTTGGGGGTTAAGTTGGCTTTTACGTCACTTTTTCTGAAAAAAATAAAAAAACAATAAGGCTTCCTAGCAGTTGCAGGGGAACAGTTCTGTCTTTTCCACTCAGTGATTATCTTTTGATTTTGCCATTGTGATTTTAGGGAACTACATACCTGGCACAGAGACTCACATGGCTCCAGAGGTGGTGATGGGGAAGCGCTGCGACTCCAAGGTGGATGTGTGGAGCAGCTGCTGTATGATGCTGCACATGCTCAACGGGTGCCACCCGTGGACCCAATATTACAACCACCCCCTCTGTCTAAAGGTAAGTGACCCAAAATGGCTCCAGTACAAGGCACTTAAGCTGGGAAAACCTAATTTTGCCAGCCAGAGAGTCACTTCAGGAAGGCTGTCATCCAAGATGAGCCAAATCTTGCTTTGGGAGCTGATCGTTTCTGATTCCCCTTAAAGTGCCATGGTTACGATACTAGGGCTTTTTCTTTTCCTTCTCCTT